>BQNB010077889.1:0-27349 GCA_026074375.1 Tanacetum coccineum
AAAGCTCCTTTTTCATTTCTAAAATTGTTTGATTTAAATCTTTCGAGTATACTTATTAAATGACTTTCGAGATTCCATTTTGTATGACATCAAATCACCTTTAGCTTTTGCACAATCAATTTTCACCTTTGACGCATAATTTACATCATGATACCTATCAAGTTTAGCTTGGAACTTCTTAAGGTCTTTGAACATCAATTGATTAGTCTTTAATAGTTCATTGTTTGCTTCTTTGAAATAGTTATTTGATAATTCTAAAAGTTTATTACGGTTTTAGCTGTTATCAATTTCACAATTTAGTTTATCAATTAAAGAAGCAAGCAAATCACATTCTCTAGCAAAATCTTCATCTTCATCGGGGTCAGCCTCTCCTCCATTATTGCTCATATCCAATGAATCAGTAGTGATATTAGTATCACCATTTTCCTTTAGATATGTGACATTAACAGATTTAGGCATTTCAGGATGTTCTTTGTCCTTATCAAACACATTATAGTTATCATCATCATTTTGTACCATTTGCAACGGCTCAACATCAAAGATGGGTCTAGAATTGTTAGTAGTATCTGGAGTAACCTCTTGAATCTGTGCCATGTATAGATAATGTGCTTCCAATTTCTGATCGTCAGGTTCATCATCAGTGTCATTAACGCTCCAAATATACATAAATTATCCCTAAAAAATACACTAAATATATACGTTAACGCATGAAATATTACAAAGTTTGCTTGTTTGTTGTGTAATATTCATTTCAGGACCAAAAGTGACGAAAAGGACTAACGATGCAAAGAAATCCAATTAAATTCACTAACGGTCGTTATATGAAGGATCTAGAAGAAAAATTAAAGAGGAGTTAATGATTAAAGCCAAAGTGCGGCGCACAATCTATTTTGTGCGGCGTACTTCTAAACGAAATGAATGCCATTTAATTAATCACCAAGTGCGGCGCACAATTTCTTGTGTGCGGCGCACTTTCCTGACAGTTACTCCCAAATCATAAATGATTGCAATGATTATGAAACTTTTCACTCCCCCTAACTCAGCAACTGATGACCTATCCTCAAGTATAAATAGAGCACGAATTTTGGAGGAAATCATCACTCAAATCATCCCATTCTTATCTTTCAATCATCAACCATAAGTTCTAAATAGTTTTAGTAGTTCTCAGGAAGTTTTTGAAGGTTAACCACCACCTTCATCACTTTTCGGGTAGAGAAGGAAGTAAAATCTCAGGAAGTTAGAGTTGTTAGTGTTACTATAGTCAATTATTGCTTTATTCTTGAAAGGCATTGTAAGATTGGAACCTCTACTCTTGGAATTTGGTAAAAACATGTTTCTATCCTTTGATAATATGAATGTTGGATTTATCATGATTGTTATATGTGTTGTTATTATGATTATTGAGTAGATTAACATGTTTGGTTAGGGGCTACATGATTATTATGGATCAAACTTGACTTTTGAATGAACTTTTGATATGAATAATATAAGCTTGATGCTTTTGAACTTGGACTCTTTAATCTTCGTTTGATCACCACTTATTCCGGATATAGGTCGAAAGACTCCGGTTAAGTGATTGATTTCCAAGTTGTTTGTCTATGACAACTAGACCTTAGCCTTGTGAGGATTGGCTAAGTAAACGAACATTAACCCAAGTACAAAAGGGTTTAACGCTAAACCACATGTCTAACGAACTTGGTTTAGCAAGTTTATATTACTCATTATCAAACACGAATCACACTTAAAGCATTTTTCATAATAAAAGATAAAGGCCGAAAGGGTTTTTCATTATGAACAATAGATAATCTTTCTAAGTAATTAAACATTCTTAAATCGATTATAATTTCATTCGTGAATCATTCATCTACTTAAGTTTATCCATAATGTTTCTTGTTCCTTAACCAAACATGTCCTTTATATCTTGAATCAAATCATTATCTTTAGATCCGTGACAGTCTATAAGATAATTCCCTTTTCGTAATATTATCGACTTTTTCTAAGAATACCCAATCCCGTGGAACGACCTGGTCTTACCTAAAAATATTATACTACATACGTGGGTTATACTTTTACCCGTGTGTTTCCTTATAATAAAATTGGTATTTTCAGTAATTATAAATTTAAAGCTTTTGAAACATATCAAAGTTTTTGGCGCCGCTGCCGGGGATTGATTTTATTCCTGAATTATTCATTATAATTTTACAAACCAAAAATTTTCAAACTCGCGAGTTTTTTGGCAAACTAACCAATTTTTCTTCATAAAGTGCACCGCACAAAGTATTTGTGCGTCGGTTTTCCTGCAAACTCAGAAAGTATGCCGTACTTATACCAAGCACGCCGCACTTCCTGCTCCTTTTACAAAACAAAATAAGTTTTAAGAGAGAAACACCAAAAACACCAAACCCCAAAAACCTAAAAATTATAATTTGACCATTGTAGAAATGAGGAATTTATTCCTTGTGTTCACACTCTTCAAATTCTTGTATTATAGTATATTATGTGTTAAAATGAAAACAATCAAAGAAAAATATTTTATGCCTTATTTGCTTAAAATTATGAATGCTTATACTTGCTTCTTGCTTGCTAAATGTTGCTTATTAAGCTTAGATTCCCTCAAAAATAAAAATAAAAATAAAACTTTTAAAAAACTTAAGGAAAATTATAAAAACCATATGATGATAAATAAGTTTAAAAACCTGATATTTGCCATGTTCAATAAATGTTTAGGAAATATAAAAAATAATAAAAATAAAACTACTAAAATCAAAAATTATAAAAGCTTTAAAAATAAGAAAGTACGCCGCACTTCTTTCGAAGTGCGCCGCACTTTCCTACTTAAAACCAAACAGAATGATTATTTCTCCGTTTTTGAACGAAAGTTGCTTGCATTAAAAAATTCTATCTGTTTATTGATAATTTGTAAGTGTCAAAAGCTATTATTATTTGTTTTAACTAACCCACTAATAATTGTTTTAATGATATTTTATTCTATAAGAATTATGGACCCAAATTCAAGTCTCGGAAAGATTTGCTTAGGAGACGATGTGATCGTAATCTCGAGTGACAAAGTTGAAGGGTCAGGAGATTGGAATTCTCCGAAATATCAAGACACAACCGTTAGTAAAGGGAAGAAAGTCATGAACGCACTCAGTTTCTACAGGATGGAAACGGATGAGATTAGTGAGCGGTACATTGAACCATGTTTCGTGAATGGTTTGGAAGCATTTGATGGAGAAATTTATTTAGCATTTGATGAGAACCTGATATCGAATGAATTCGCGAAAGGGAAAGACATTAGTTAAAAAGAGTTTGATGGTGCTACTGAACGTGGAAAATCTATTTTGTATTTCAATTCATCATAAATCATGAAAAAGAGACAATTTGAGCCAGGATTATTTTTGAAAATCATCTTGCGTTCTGCCAAAGGAATCGTAAACTTCAGGGAAGGTACTATTACAATACAACCCGATTTTGACCCTTTTCTTTTAAGCAGTGATGAAGAAAAAAACCCAAACCTTGATGACTTGGAAACATTGCTTGACTTTGATTTCGATGAGGAACCACAAACTGAGACAGATCTCCCACCACTGGTATGCAAAATGGGCAAGGGAAGCAGGAATAAAAAGAAAGTAATAGAGAACATCATGTACTTTAATAATGGTGCTGGACCATCTTCATCATTTGGAACACCCTTAACCCAAGAGGAAGCTGAAAAGAGGGCACTTGCCCATAATATCGGAATGAGGTATGAAATTCAGGAAGAAGTGAGGCCGGTAATAGAAACATTGGCCTATAGTGATAAATATAGGAAGTTGTTGGATGAAATCTGGGCCGACAAAGTCAGGTTAGATGGAATGATTAAACCAGAAGAAGAAAGAGTAATGGTAAAAGTAAAAGGGCAGATGCTTAAGGAAAAGAAAGATCCAGGAGCATTTTTATTTCCAATTAGGTTGGAAGGCCGAATCAATGAAAACGCTCTAGCTGATACTGGATCTGACACTAACACCATGCCATACAGAATCTACGAACAACTAGGTAGAGATGATATCATGAAAGAAGAAAGAAACATAACTATGATTAACTATACAGAAGCTGAAGTAACTGGTCGGCTAGTAAATGTACTCTGTTAAGTTGGATTCACCACTCTATCTGCCAAGTTCTTGATTTTGGAAATACCTGTAGCCCGGGACGCACCGATCGTTGTTGGTCGTGGATTCCTTGATACAATTGGAGGCAACATTGACATTCTAAACAGGATATTTACTACTTTTGATGGGCTCACTCGCCAAACTTTTAGAGCAGCTAGATCAGAAAAAAATCAGAACTGCTAAGAGCAGACTAATCAATGACGAGGAAGATTAGTGTAATAAGAGAAATAGAAATAAGGGACAAACAAATACAACTCCAGACCTATCGGATACCAAAACAACACCAACCCTGCTGAAAACATGACCTTGTCAACCCTTGAATCAGTAATAAACCCCTTTAGAAAAATCAGCGTGTGGAAAAAGGCTGTAAGTTTCCTAGGATCACTCCCTGCTAAACTAAGAGATGTTGAATGGAAGCCTGATTACAAAATGTGCTATTCTAATCCCGAGTTAGCAACTAGGCAGTGGAAAACTGAGATTCGTTTAACCGACCCCTATGGAAATATCTACATGCAAGCTTTTGTGACAAAACCCACGAAAAGGAAATTATCCAAATATCACAAATTGAGTGACATAATGTCACCAAACTGGTTCGTCGAGTAAACTTGGAAGGAGGAATAAGGGAGAAAGAGTTTATGCACTCCCAAAATAATGTTTATCGTACTTTAATTTTACTTTTTGTCGTATGCATATCTAAATAAAATCAATTGTATTAAATCCATTATGGATTATACTTTGATGTACGGGGACTACCCCGATATTAATAAATGAAGATTTTGGTAGACTAATTTACATTTCAGTTATTATAATTAAAAAAAATATAGAGAAAAAAAGGGCCAAGTGCGGCGCACTTAGTAAGTTCACTGCACTTAGTGGGAGTGCGCCGCACTTTTTAGACATTTCAGAAACAAAGCTTATAAAAGAAGCTTTCTATTCATTATAAATACCAAACTCAAAAACATAGACACCGTCGGGTTTCTAATCAAAATCAAAGAAAAGATTCTAAAAACTAATTCACCAAACTCTTAATCATGCCAAGGGTATGTTTATTTCATTCCTTACTATTTCTAGTCATTAAATCTATTATAATTATGTGTTTAGGGTTTATATGAATTAAGTTTGAAGAAATTGTGAAATTATGCCAATAGATTTTGCATAGGACCAGAATTATGCCTCATTATTAAGATTTAAGAGATGTTATTAGAAACTTTTAAGTAAATCCAGGTTTAATTAGTGTTTGGATTGAGTTAAAATTATTAAAAACTCGTTTTGTTTAAAACAGAGCAGGAAGTGCGCTGGTTTTGGTTTGAAAACCGCTACACTTGCTTGATTATTTGAAAACCGCCGCACTTGTATATAAGTGCGTCGTACTTTTTATCACAGAAAGTAACAGAATGTCTGCAAGGTGATCAAAATATAACCAACAATGCTAAATCTTGTCTAACTTAATTATAAATCATGCCTTTGGTTGATTTGTGATGTGTAGACTTCAGGAGCATATGATCATGAGGCCAGGTCATCTCGTGCCAAACGCTCTAGAAATATTGAAACCGTGGAAGGAGCATTACTTCCAGATGTTCACCACGAATTCTTAGAATGGAGAGGTTGTAGTAGAGAAGCAAAGTCTCGTTATAACTCTAGGTTGGCAACTTTGCTCCCAAAACTCATTTACTCGCCGCAAATCGTGGATTGGCAGTTGTTACACAAGATTGATTGTAGGGACGAGATTGATCAAATGTTAAAAATTAGTTTGAAGGAAGCTCAAACCGAAGAGGAGGTATACTTTTTTGTGGCTTGGGTAAGGGATTTTAACATCCGTGAGCCTATCTACCCAAAACTTTGCCATGAGTTCTATGCTACTTATGAGTTTGATGAAGTATGTGCGGATAATGAATTACATTCAAAGAAGATAATTAGTTTTAGACTAGAGACGTGCTCATAACTAACTTTGTTGGAAATTTTGCTAGGAGATTGGGATTGTTATCATGCTGACGAAATGGAAGAAGAAGGTTTTGATAACTTATTTTTCAGGATGGTTTGAGAGTGATGAAAAACTTTAAATGATAAGAATATTGGGAAAGGATTAGCCTAGATAGGGACTTACATTTATCTAGGAGCTCAATCACTTCCGTTCGATTCCCGATTCTCAAAGTGTTGCATAAAATGATCACTTGCGAATTATGTTAGAGGACAAATGGCTATGAGAAGATTCAGAGGAATGATCTGTGGTTGTTGAGTATGTTTGAGGATAGACATCAGAATGGGCATGCAAATGTGGCTTGGGTGATTGCAAAATGGACAAAAAGGAAAGGAGCTGGAAGTCAGAAAGACAGTCAGATTTGTTGTGGTCAGTTCATTTCAAAGATTGCTAGGAAGAGCAAAGTTTTGACTAAAGAGATAATACGTTCCCTAAGTACTCCGGTTTACTGTAAAGATTTAGACAGGACTACCCTGAGAGAGTTGATTGACTCTGAGGATAGATTGATTCTTGATATTTCGGTTGATAATGTATAGAGAGTTGCCGCCCAGAGAGCTCTGAGAGTTTAGCGAGCTTCGATGCAGGATTTATATGAGCGTATGGGTAGCATGGAGATCAGGCAGGAGGCAATAGAGAGGATGGAGTACAGACAATCATATCACTGGGATAGGTACCAGGGTGTCTTTGAGCACATGACTGGAGTTTATAATGTTCCATTACAGGGTGCTTACAACCCACCTGGTTATGGCTCAAGCCCCAATAAGAACCAATACGTGGACCAAGCAGTATTATCCACAACAACCACCACAGCAGCAACATGATGATGAAGAGGACGAGTAGTGTCAGATGACACAAGATGGATATGTGATTGTGTGTGTTTGGACACACGTATTTCAAAAACAATATTATTATTATTATTATTATGTGTAAATGCCTCTGTTGGCATTAAAAACAATATTTTAAAACTTATTAAATAATTAGAAAATTATTATCATGCCATCTGTTTTGAATAATGTATTTGAAACAAGGAAAAGAGATGAAAAAGACAAATGCAAAGCCAAAAGAAGTTTTAGAGGATACGCAATACAAAAATATATTCACTTTCCCTATTTATCTTTTCTTTATAATCTTTCGTATTAGAGACAATGCTCATATCAAGTATGGGGGAGTTAACTTGGAAAAGTGAAAACATTTGAAACCATATTAAATATAAAATTTTATGATCATAAGCAATCTGACTCGAGATGGATAACGTTACTAGAATATTATGCCACTAATTAAAAAGTGAGGTTCGCCCTTAGACTTTAAGATTTCGGGTATCCATCTTTGATACCCAAGATAATTGATGCCTTTAGCCTGTTCGAGTTAGAGTTTGATTACAGTCATATATGTCTATTTCGTCATTACAGATGTGTATGTATGGTCTTTGTCGCTTTTTCTGGAACAGTGGTATCGTTGACAAATTATGAGTGTGTCATGATTTGTAAAATTCTAAGCACTTGTCTTGAAATCTTATTCGAGACGATGCAGTAAGATCATGCTTGCGTGATATAAACATTTTTCTGATTAAGAGGTATTTTCAAAATGGAAAATATAAATGAATTACTTTGTTGAAATCACTTTTTAATTAAATCATATGAAATTTTATCCGTTCGAAGTATTGCGTGTAACTGTAAAGTGTTCTTATCATAAGTATGGGGGGAAAGCAAGTTCCCCTAAAATCCCCAAGAATGGATCTAAAAAAAAGTATGAATATCTAAATATCACCAAAAAGAAGAAGTTCGATGGAATAAACGGATAAGGTGGATTGATATTTAATTATAAACTCTTTTCAACAAAACGAACCCAAAACTTACTAGTACGTAACCTCTTTCAAAGATAATGTTCGGTGCTTACGCCAAGTCGGTAGAGTTTAGTTTCTAGTACCATAGTTTTTCAGACAAGTTTTAGAGCAAGTTTTATCAGTGTATACCTCAGAGTCTGAAAACGCCATTAGAGCCATGTTTGTCTGAACTTGTTCTTCTGCCATGTCACTCTAATCAAAACCTACACCATCTATAGCCAACATTGCCTTTGAAGATGTGTCTTCATAGTTTCCTTGCTTCATAGTAGTATTACTATATGCAGATTCAAATTCCATGTCTTCTAGATCAAAGTTCTCAAAGCAAAGCTCTGATACCACTTGTTGATCCCAATCCTTGATCGATTCTTTAGGTTGTCTAAGGTTAAATTATCTTGGATAAATCCAATATAACTTGTTGTAGAAACTTTGTATGTATACTAAAGTGTATGCGGAATCTACACCTTAATACCTAGAAGTATTATGAATAAAATAGTAATCGTGAATAAACAAAGATATAACCAAATGCTCCAATATTATTAGATCAATAATACAAGTACTCTTCACTAGTACTAGGTTTTACAACCTTGAAGCTTTTCAAAATTGACTTGACAACTATGAAAACTCGTAAACTTATATATCAACTAATGTCCTAGAGCCTCCTTTTATAGACTAAGAAGTCCTAGTCGGCTTACAATACATTCCTAAGATATCATAATCTTTTCTAAATATAAACGTAATCTCTTAAACAATTACATTATACATATCTTGTACAAAAATATCTCAATACTTATCTTCACAAGTATTCTTGTTCTCCAAACAATCTTTATCTCTTTAAACCGTCTTTATCTTCTTGACAGTAGTAAGTCTTCTAGCAGTTGTAATCTAGCATTATAAACTTTTTGTACCAGCATTACTAATAAACACAAGCAGTAGTAACATTAGTACTAGCAGTACTAATATGTACTCACAGTAGTAACATGTACTAGCAGTCTTAACATTACTACTAACAACACTAACTACTTAGCTTATATTTTAGTCTGCAACTCTGAGCAGTGTTAACTTCAACTAACAGTAGTAACTTTATACTATCAGTATTAAATTATACTAACAGTAGTAACTAGCAGTGGTAACTTTATACTACCAGTACTAACTACTTAGCATAATTTCCATTATGTACCTGAGCAGTAGTAACTCTAAGAATCCTTAAAGTCTTTTAAGTCCCAATAATTTTTGTCATCAAGGTTCTCTAAGAAGGACATGAGGGAGGCTGATGTAATCCTTGGCATTAGGATTAAACATGAAAGTAATGGGATAGCAATTTCTCAGTCTCATTATATTGAGAAGGTACTGAAGAAATTTAATTACTTTGATTGCACTATAGTAAGTACTCCTATGGATACAAGTGAGAAGCTGATGCCCACTAATAGTCAGATTGTATCTCAACTTGAGTATTCTAGGGTGATTGACTGCCTAATGTATGCCATGACTTGTACATGGCCCGATATTGCTTTTGTAGTGGGTAAACTGAGCAGGTATACTAGTAATCCTGGTACTCAGCACTGGCAAGCAATTCAGCGGGTACTGAAGTACTTGAAGAAAATCATTGACTATAGATTGACATATACTGGTTATCCTTCAGTGTTGGAAGGTTACACTGATGCAAGATGGATCAGCAACACTGAGGATAATTCGTCTACAAATGGCTGGGTATTCCTGCTTGGTGGTGGTGCAATTTCTTGGGCTTCTAAGAAGCAAACTTGCATTACTGGTTCAACAATGGAATCTGAATTTGTGGCTCTAGCAGATGCTGGCAAGAAAGATGAATGGTTGAAAAACTTGCTCCTTGAGATTCCATTATAGGTCAAACCTATAGCACCTATTTTTATCCGTTGTGATAGTGCTGCTACATTAGCAAAGGCTTATAGCCAGATGTACAATGAGAAGTCTAGACACTTAGGTGTCAGACATAGCATGATTCGTGAGTTGATCACAAATGGGGTGATATCTATAGAGTTTGTGAGGTCTCAACAAAACTTAGTTGATCACTTGACGAAGGGAATAGCTAGAGACTTGGTTATAAAGTCTGCTGAAGGGATGGGATTAAAGTCCAACTAAGTCGCTGAATGTTAAGACACCCAACTCCCTACTAAGAAAACTTGGTAGCTGAGTTCAATGTGGAAAGCTAAACGTTCAGAGGACTGAAGCACATGTATTTACATATCATCCCATGGATGTGCTTGAAACCTGCTGAAAAGGAGGATGAAATCTTTACTTCTCAATGGTTAATTTCTTTGAAAAAGTGCTTAGCAGGAGCATTAATAAAGAGGAATCACTTATGTAAATGTTGAGGTTTTGCCGCTTCAGGGAGCATGGACTTTGACTCTTACAACATTTATGAATTGAATATGGACACATGGCTTATATAGTGTCAGGAGTTTCTTATGTGTTTGAAAACTTATGTGTATTTTATCTTCAGGTTTTCAAATGGGTTGAAGGGTTCAATTCTTAGAACACCCTGATTCTTGAATATTTGAACGTGTAATTTACTAAGATGGAAATTCAATCCTTAGGATATTTTCATTTATGCACTTGTTTTATTTAATGTTCAATTTTTCATGCAAAGGAATTATACTAATTTGGGGAGGATTGTTGGAAATTTAGTGCAATTGTGAGAATTGGATCATACTTGGAAATGGGTTTGGAGGTACGGAGTGTACACCCATCAGGTCACTGATTTTCCCTGACTCTTTTAGTGGTTTGATTAAATGGGTGGTTATTTGCCTATTTAAATGGCAGATTTGACTGCATTAATTGATCATATTTAATTTGGTCCTGAAATCATTATTCCTAAAGTATGGAGGATAATTGATTTGACTGCATTAATTGACCATATTTAATTTGGTCACGAAATCACTGAATCCTAAATTATGAAAGATAATTATAAAAGAGATTAATTGGCCATTAATCTCTCATTAATTTCATTATTAGGTATTGAGTAAATCCCTATAAATAGGGATCACAATTGCATGGAAAAATACACAGAAAACAAAAACACATAGAAACACAGGGTTCTTGATCTGTGCCTAGAACAAGAACAAACACTTGGTTTTATCTCAAGGAGGTATTCGTGATACCTAGGAATAGGGTCGAATAATCTTCTTTGGAAAGTGATTACACGACTTCAAGTGATATTCGATAACCATCTTTGGTAATTAGCTAGGCTATTGATTGTCTTCACCCTGATCTGGGATCTACTACAACCAACACATACTGGTGCTGGACTGATCATATTTGAGATACAAGAAGATGGAAAGGTAATTTTGCTTTTAACCTTTTATCTTCTTTTAGCGCAATTCTTAAGATGGTAAAGTATATTTTAGGTAATGAATAAATGGGTTAAGGTTGGTTATTTCTATTCTAATGAGTCAAATGGGTTAACTTTAATGAAATTATACTAGAAATTGAAATGACTCGAATAAACACATTTAGTAATTTAGTCCTTACAATCATTTCATTGCTCTTTTAATAAAGAAGTTGCATAAGAAATAGTAACTAAAAGAGTAGTGTGTCAGAAGTTGATACGTCACACTAATTACCTCAACCTAAATTATAACAAAATAAGTGATTAAAATGCTCTAATACTTCTTTAAACTATCACCCCTTCTCTTTTACAGTACTATTATCTTAAATGCCACTTCACAATAAAAAACCATATTTTGTCCATAGATCTTTTTCATCAGGATCAATAGGGACAATATCAGTAACACACTAAACTTCTACATTCACTTATGGGTTTAATCCTAAAATTTACACCATCAATTAGAGTGACTTTAAAACCCAATATAAGCGTTTCTACATGTAAATCAAATACAATATATGAATTAGTGTTCTTTTTAATTGCATCACCATGTTATTTTCCCTTTCAACTCTAGCATTAGTAAGGGCTTTGAGTAGGTGGTATAGTGGGAAAAGTTGGTAGGTTGGGTAGTGAGTCAGAATAGGATAGGTTGGGTCAAAACAAGTGAATGTATAGGTTGAGTATAACAGGTAGGATCGTAGGCTCTGGATCCTCGAACCACTGAAGATGGGTATTTGCTTTTTATGGATGAACTAAGAGGACGTTTGGTTACATCTATTGGGGGACATGTTGCTAAGAAATTATCTACTCTGGTCGTGTGTTAGTTGTTCACGAAGTTGGAAAGCATAAACCACTGCGATAGAACCACAAGAATGTTTATATTTTGATTTGCAGATAAGTACAATCTCCATCATATATTTGTAATTTGTTATCTACAAAAACAATAGTGTATGTGGGACTGTGGGTTAAGCAGGGGTGTCCTGGTTCGACATGGCAACATGTACTACAATAACCATTTGAACGCGAAGATAACCTGTTGTTGCCCGGTTTATTTTCCCACCTCTACTATAGTTGAAGTCAAAGGTGTTTTGACTTTGATACATACTAAAAGATTATGTCATTGTTTAATTTTAGGTGGTTGCAGCAAACTAAATGACATTCTTGATGGCCGGATGGGATTGGACATTGGACATATTCCATCAAATCATTTAGTAAAACTTTGGATACTACCAAAAAATGATTTGAAATGGACATGTGGTGTATTTGAGCTTGAGAAGTTTTCTACGGGAATAGAGGTAAAGCGATTTATGACCATCTTATTAATGCATTCGTAATGTTTGACTTAGCTTCTAATTTTGATAGGAGTATATTAGCCAAATCTCTAAAATAACCTTAACTAATATCAAATGAGGGGCAAGATATGTGTTTAATCACATATCATTTTCATTATTAAAGTGAACATTAAATGACCAAAATACATGAAAAATATATTATATTTGCTTGTATTGTGAAGTTTATTGTGCAGGTAACGGATATACAAAAAATGGACAAAAAAGAAAGCCAAACGGACAAAACCGAGCACGGGAATGGAAAGAGCGTGAGAAAGTGAAGCCGAAGGCGCATACATCCTTAATGGGCCAACCCGTACCCATTTTATTGGGTCGGGTCAGCCCATTAAGATTTGTATTATAAAACCTAAGCCCTAAATCTATTTATATAACCAAGTCCAAAACCATAAATCCATTAATCCAACCCTTAACCCATTTTGGCCCAAGTCAAGCCCAAAACCAAATCCAAAACCCGGGTCAATGTAAAGTCAAAAGTTATGACACCCGGTCAAAAATCATCGTTTATCCCTTTACCCCTTTCCCTCCATTTTCATTTTCACCCCAAACGAAATAGCAAGGTAAAATCTAACCAATCCCACGCTCTATAATGCTTCTAGAAGGCTCAGACTGACACATCTAACACCTCTTTGTCCACGCTAGCAATCCCCAGCAATACCATTGGCTGATTATACGTGTACTTGATCCAATGGACGAAAAGATAAAGATTATGAGACGGTTATGACTGAAGGGACGAGATGGAAGATGGGAGACGCTCCTATTTGGCCTAGAATCTTCCCTTACCCTCTATAAATAGAGGCATGGATCACACAGTGTAGGTGTGTAGGTTTTTAGCTTAAGCTTCTTCGTAATTTAGTAGCTTCTAGTTGTTTTCAGCTTAATTTTCTTGTAATTTTCTTTTCCAAGCTTTGTAAACATTTTGTTTATCAATAAAATTCAGTTGGATTTAATTTCGTGTTCTACTTTGAGTTTTTCCTTAATTCAATTATGGTTTAATTTGTTCATAATCTCCTAATAAGCTTCTAAAAGCTCTTTATTACTTCAAAAGCTTGCTTGCATTCAGTTAAGCCTTCACAAGCTTAACTGAATTAGATATTCACTTTAATTCTCCCCTAAAATACCTTAACTTATGTTTTGGATGATAAGCCAATCATGGAAGGGCTTATGAACCTCACTAGCTTGTTTCTAACAAGTTGGAGCTTGTAGATAAGCTCTTAAGAGCATAATTAGATCCATGTTTGGCTGGGATCGAGGTACTCTTCAATTTCACTTAATTTTAGCTTATTACTGTTTAGCTTATAGATTTGCTTATTTGTGCTTAATTCTTGTTAGTTTGTGCTTATTTGTTTTTATTTACCTTATGCTATATCTGTTTTTTACTTATCTAAGCTTAATTCAGCCTTTTATAGCCTAAAAATGATAAACAATATTTTAAGGGGGTGTTTGGAACAAGCAGCACTAACACATGTTAGTGCTGCCTAAGCCTCTTTTGATACTTAAATCAATTTTAACCAGCCTTAATTTAGTCCTAAAGTCAGTTTTTACAAGTTTTAGAGTTTAAATCTCAAATTTTAGGTTTAATCTATTCTTGGTTTGAATCTGTGGTTCTCTAGTTTGATAACATAGCTTATTTTGCTTAGATCTTTAATAGTGGTTTTTGGTGTTTATTTCATGCTTGTTTTGAGTCCATTATGCAGTAGAAATGAGTTAGTTAAAGTTTGCGTTTGTCGTTTTGTGTCTAAGTAAAAAACTGTCTAAGTATCAAGTCTTATTTCCATAGTTTTAAAAGTCCTGATTTCAATAGCATATTTAGATTAGAATAAGTTTGTTTTAGAGTCTAAGATTGATAGTATAAGCTCTTTAAATATCAAGCTTGATCTGTTTTAACTTTTTGAGTTTTCACATTAGCTTATTCTAGCTTAAAAATAGGGCTGCAAATTGCCATTTTCAAACTTTAAAAAAAATAGTTAGCAATCTGTCAGTTTTCAATTGCTTTTTCTAGCTTGTTTACTAAACCAATCTTCTTAATTCTTGTTTTCAAGTGTTCTTTGGATGAAAAACTTCATCTGTTTTTAGTCCTTACCTAATTCCTAGTGCTTATTTGATCTAAAATTTAGCGTAAAAGTGGTCATTATCTTTAAACTGCTAGTTTAAGTCTTATTTTCATTTCAGCTTTTTAGAGCTTTTCGACTCATTTTGTTGGTTAAAACCTTGTCACATTTGCTTATTAGGTCTAGGTAGTTATTAATGTTCAGCTTATTTGCTTTTCATTTGCTATTTGAGTCTTAAAAATCCCACACATTTTAGCTTAACAGTCATTTAGTATGATTTAGTCATTCTGCCATTTTAAACCAGCTTATCCTAGCTTGTTATTGAGTTTTGTCAAAAAGTTCTTTTATTAAAGTTTTTTTATTTTGCTTATTCTTTAGCTTTTCAAAAAGAAAAAAACTATAAAAAAAATTTATCAAATAGAAAGGTCACAGGGTTCGAAACTGTGACCTCCCCCTTAACACACCAATAACTTAACCAACATGCCCTGAGGTCTTTTTCAAATAAAACTTGCATCAATTAAATGTTATAGGTTCTTTAGGTTTTAAGCTTATTGAGCTTATTTGATTTTTCTGAGCTTATTGGTTTAAGCTTTTTGAGTTATTTTTCTTTGAAAACCTTTAGGATAGTAATAAGTACTTTTAGTAATGATGAGGAAATTTCTCTCGAAGTATTTTCCTCCTTCAATGGTGACTAAATTAAGGAACGATGTCATGAAATTTGAACAAAAACCGCACGAATCATTATTTGAGGCATAGAAGCGTTACAAATTGTACATTGATCGGTGTCCTAACCATAACATGCTTTTAGTTACACAAATTGATACGTTTTATAATGGTTTGACATTAAGTCATCGGGACACCATCAATGCTGCAGCGGGAGGAACTTTTATGCAAAAGACACCGGAAGAATGTTACGAATTGATCGAGAACATGACCGCTCACCACAACCATTGGGACACTTCAGCAACTCGAGACGAGACGTTTAGAAATATCTCTTCCACTACTTCTACCGAGAGTCCCGAAGTTGTTCGACAATTAGAATTAATGAATAAGAATTTTCTAGAGATAGTGAGACAAATACAATCGGTCAAATCTGTGAGTCCAAAGTGCGAGACTTTTGGTGGTCCCCATTCTTTTACCGAGTGCCCAACCGTCGATGGCTACACTCAAAAGGCCGCTTATGCTACTACGGGTAACTACAATACGGGGGGTAATTCCTACCAACCACAATGTGACCGTAATTTTGTTAGCTATCACTCGAATAATTACCTCGGACCACCCAGTTTCAATCAACCGAATGTGCAAAATAATCAAAACTGATACAATCAAAATCAAAATCAAGGGAATTTTTAAGCCCCGAATTATCAAGCTCCGAACAATCAAGAGAGAGGGCAAAATTTCAATCAAGGAAACAACAATTATCAAGCTCCGAATTATCAAGCTCAAGTTGGACCTTCGAATGAGTTGACGAACTACATGAAGAGTAATGAAGCTACTTTGAGAGCAATGCAAACTCAAATGACTAACATGAAGACGGAATTGCCAAACGAGTTCAATTCTACGATTGATGCAAGAACCAATAAGATAAAAAATCAAAACAATCAAATAATGAACATATTAACTAATATGCAAAATCAAAATTCCTCGGGTTCGGGATTACTTCCTAGTAATACCGTTGCTAACCCGAGAGGTGACGTAAAAGCTATTACCACCCGAAGTGGTGTTGCTTATGATGGACCTACGATTCCACCTACTCCTTCTCCTCCTCCAAAGGAAGTGGAACGTGAAACCGAGATGACAAAGGACAAGGTGCAAAATACAAGTATAGGAAGTACCGCACATGTCTAACCTTCGGTTGTCCAAGACCCGATACCGGAGCCCGAAGTTGCTCCGAAGCCTAAACCTAAACCGTCAATACCTTATCCTTCGAGGCTTAACGACCAAAAGCTCCGTGAAAAAGCTAATAATCAAATGTTGAAATTTATTCAAATCTTTCAAAGATTACACTTCGACATTAGCTTTGTGGATGCTCTTCTTCATATGCCGAAGTTTGCTTCTACGTTTAAGAGTCTACTTAGTAATAAGAAAAAATTGTTCGAATTAGCAAGTGTTGGGAAATAGATTGTAACAGACTTAATACTGGTAGTATAACAGTTAAGTCTGGTAGTAATAGTTAGTTCTGTTAGTATTGAGTTAATACTGGCAGTACTAAGTTAAGTCTGGCAGTACTAAGTTAGTACTGGTAGAATAGCAGTACTAGAGTTAGTACTGGTCATAGTTAGTTCTGTTCATAGTTAAGTCTGTTTATGTAACAGAATAGTAATAGTTATCTTAGAGATATCTTAGGAGATATCTTAGGAAATGATATGTATTATCCTTTGACATGATTGTAAGCCCATTAGGGTTTCCTTGGTGTATAAAAGGAACCCTAAGGCACAATGTTATGTACTACGTGATTGAAAATATCAATAGAAGCATAGAGCTTAATAGCAATTTAGTATTACTGTTTCTTCTTAATTCTTGTGTTAAGTTTCCGCATTAACACTTGATATTCATAGTCAGTGTCTCTCATATAGTTGATTTGGATTTATCCAAGTTATCTATCGTCTTACAAAGGCTAGTCAGATCCTATACCAAGGACCTACAAGTGGTATCAGAGCCTTTCGAGGGACTCTGAGAAAGAAGAATCACTAGATCACAAACAAACACACTCCTACAATTCTATACAAAATGTCTCAACCTGCTAATGATGAGTTCTCACAACATCTTAGTGATGAAGAATCAAACCATGAAGATGCATCAGACACTGGTGCTGCACCTAAACAACAACAACAGATGATTCCTCAAACAACTGCTATCTCAAATATCAAACTCCCAATTCTGAAGAAGGAGGAGTATGATATATGGGCTATGGAGATGGAGCATTACCTTGAGTACATTGATAATGAAGTATGGAAGGTAATTCAGAATGGAAACTCCAAGAAGAGAATTTCAACTGGAAAGGATGGTATTGTTCGAGTACTTTCACCAGTTACTGCTGCAGAAATTCAAGCTGTTGAAAAAGAGAGGAAAGCTAAGAATATCTTGCTGATGGCCATTCCAAAAGAACATATGAGAAGATTTCATGGAATGGATGATGCAAAAGAGATATGGGAAGCCATCAGAACTAGGTTTGGTGGTAATGCTAATTCAAAGAAAATGCAGAAGGCTGTTTTTAAACAACAGTTTGAAGCATTTAAAATATCCAATTCAGAAGGGTTAGAAAAGGGATATGACAGATTTCAACAGCTACTTTCTCAATTGGAAGCTCATGGTGCTGAAGTATCAACTGAAGATGCAAATCATAAGTTTCTCAGATCTTTGCCCCTAGCATGGTCCAATCTGGCAATGACAATGAGAACTAATCCAGAGATTGACAATTTATCTATTGATGATTTGTACAATAACCTTAGAGTTTTTGAGCAAGAAATTCAAGGTGCTTCAAAAACATCTTCAAGTGCTCAAAATGTTGCTTTTGTTTCACAAAGCAAAAGTAGCACTAATAAGGTTAAGTCTGGTTTTTCTGGTGCATACAGTTCTTGCACTCCTTCTACTTCTTCAACCAATGTTCCTGAAAAAGAAGTTCTTGCTGGTTTTGCTGATGAAGTAATCTATTCTCTCTTTGCCAAACAATCAGAGGACTGGGACTTACTTCATGAAGATCTGGAACAAATTGATGATGTAGATATTGAAGAGATGGACATTAATTGGCAAATAGCAATGATTGCTATTAGAATGAAGAAGTTCTATAAGAAAACAGGAAGGAGAGTTCGCGTGGATGGAAAAACACCTGTTGGTTTTGACAAAAAGAAGCTTGAATGTTTCAATTGTCACAACACTGGTCACTTTGCTAGGGAATGTACAGCAAAGGGGACACATGATGGAAAGAAGAAAATCACATTTTATCAACATCAATAAGCTGCTGGGAAGGCAAAGAAGAATCAGATGGGTTTGCTGACAATGGATGATGGGATTGTCAATTGGGGAGAACATACTGAAGCTGAAGAAACAAATCATGCACTTATGGCTATAAGCTCAAGCAATGAGGTAACTTTGTGTTCTAAAACTTGCATTGATTCATACAATACTCTTAAAACACTATGTGATGAACAAATGAATCAGTTAGGTGATCAAGAAGCACAAATACTTGCATATAGTCAAGCTGTTAAGAAACTAGAAGCTCAACTTGTTACTTTTCAAAAACAACAACTTTCTCTAAATGAAAAGCTTACATTTCAAGCTAATGAAATATATGAAAAAGATGAAAAGCTTAAAAGATATAGGAGAATAAGAATGAAAGTTGTTAAAAAGAAAAGGAACAATTGCAGAAAACAGTAGATTCATGGAAAGATTCTTCCAAGAATCTTTGGAGATTAATTGATTCTGGCATGAGTTCAAACAGTAAAGTTGGCTTAGGATTTGAAATACAATCAAACAATGAGGTTCTAAGTTTTGAGGAAGAAATGAACTTTTCTGTTTTTAAATGTTCAAAAGAGGATTCAATGGGAAAGCCTTCGTATAGTAGATTTACAAAGACCAATGATTTTAAAGGTGTCCCACATCCCTTAAGTGGAGATATACCCTAAACACAAGAGAAATTGATATTCTTTGTATGTTTAATGGTAAAAAAGTCCTCAAACACCTGAAATTAGTGGTGTCAATGACAATTCTTCTGAGCATTCTACCTGTCAATCAATGACAGTGAAGGATCTGTGTAAATACATTCTGAGCACTCTTTTGAAACTGAATCAGAAAGTTTAAGTGAACCAAATGAGATGTCTAAGTCAAGGTTGGAAGTAACTAATGAAAAAGATGTGTCTGCTCCAAAATCAAAAGAAGTTGAACCTAGTTGTGTCTCACACATAATGTAAAACCTAAAAACCTCAACAAAGTGTAAAATTACCAAAATACCCCTAATACAAGAAAATTACATAAAAGCTTATATAAAATTCATTTAATTGTTATAAATTATGAAAATAACAATATAGACAATTTGAAATTTTTGTAAGATTGAAATACCTTATTTATACAAGAAAAATAATAATAATTATTTATATATGAATATGCCAAAAATAATTATCTTAAGTAGATTTATATATTACAAATTACTATAAAATAAATTATAAATATATGATACAATAAATTGGAATATTAAAAATCAATTTATAATCCATTTTGAAAGCCCATTATACTCGGCATAATCCCTTTTATAATTTATTTATGCATTTTCATTTTGATAAACACTAAAAACAACACCACCGAAACCTTAAATATCAAAAGTAGCGGCATTCGAATTTTTCAAGGGAAAGGAACGATTTTTCTAAGGTGATTTGAAGGTCAAGGATTGTGGGAAAAATGTAGAGTGCTTGGTTCGATTTTGGTTATTGTTTTGGGTTCGAATTAAGCAACCGGGTTCAATAATTCATTAAATCATCAAGAATCATCAAAAGTTATTTTTTTTATATCTCATTTTATCATCATTATAATCCATAATATACCTGGGAAAAATGTTCATGCATTTTATATTGCTCGAAATAATTAAAACATATTAGAAACCCTAATTTTTAGTTAATTATGAAATTGGCTTAAAAACTATTTATACATTTGATTTTATATTTTTATAGGGTTTTTCATATCATATATAACTCAGATAAATTGTTGGAAAAATTTAGGAAAGATTTGAAATAGTTTTTTAGGATTTTCCTTTGTTTGCCGATTTTCGAATAAAGAAAAAAGGAAGAAAAGTGATAAATGGATTAGGGTTAGGTTTTTAAATAATTTTTCCCCCCTAGTGAAATTAGATGCTTAATTATTGGTAAGATAATTGGGTTGTGATTGGGAAAAATTTAATTAGGGTTTTAATGATTTATTAGTTAGCTGATTTTGATATTTAAAGTATAAGGACTTGTTTCGTAAATTCTGAAACTATGGGGTCTATTTTAGACAAGTTATTATACTTAGTATATTCTGTATAAAATAAGTTTGGGTAATAAATTCATATTGATATTTATTTTGGGATTAAAAGGTTTAATTACATATAAATAATGTAATATAAAATTAAATTAATTAAAATGAGGACTGAAATTGTAAAATTCTGAAAAGTGAAGTTTTGGTTAGTGTTTAAAGTATAAAGTATCGAATTTTGTCATATTTGAATATATTAGACTTGTTTGTATTATGGATAATTAAAGAAATGTTTAAATAATTAATAAACAAAAAGGACTCAGAATAATAAGTGAAAAATTAAGGGTTGACTTGTAGAATACAGAAAATGAAGGTATAATCGAATAAAATTGAAACTTTGATATTATATTTACCCTTTTAACCTTGAAAATTATTGATTTTGTATATAAAACCCTAAAATATGGAAAGCTGTCATATTTAACCCTAAACTTGTAAGGTTGACATGTTAAGTCCCTAAACTATTCTAAATACTTAATAGAATCTCAAATGATGAAAGTTACTAAAAATGGAAAGTTACTAAAAATAGAAAGTATAACTTAAATGAATGGTTTGTAATTCGAATTCATTATTTCTTTAGGTTCGGTCAAGAGGGAGTGATTTTGATATTCCTGTGGTGTTTTCTTTGGTTATTGCTTTGCTTCGGAATAAGGTACAGATATTCTGACCTTATCGTTAAGGTTTCTCATGACATATTCCTCTCTATCTTTGATTTCTTATGTGATTTGCTACATTTGCTCTGAGCCTTTTATTTTGGTTCTCTTATATGATCTGTCATTATGTTCTATTTGAACCCTGCTATGCTACCTTTGATATTTGAACCTTTGATATTTAAACCTTTGGCATTGAACCTTTGCTATGATCCCTTTGAAATGAACTTTGATATGACTTTGCTTTGAACCCTTCAGTTTGAGAACCAAGCCACTATTTGTTCCTAGCCATGTAGGTAACATGGCCGTTGTTATCGATTTGCACCTTTGGCATGACTCATGTGTGGGTGATGTGATTTCTCACCGCTCCCCCATTTAAATTATATGCGCCATTAGAAGATTATTATTTGTTTAAGGGGCGTATGGATGCATCCTTAGAATTGTTTTGGTTATTCGATGGATTATGGACCTTATGATATATGGATATTTGGTACTGTTGTTTGGGTGCATTCCACAGCTTTCACATTTGGAGCTCGCTACTCCATTGGTATATGATCGTAGATTTGTTTGGTGGTAATTGGGACTTGATTTGATTTTCTGATTCATCTTACCTTACACTATAATTTGATCTTCTGATTTGTCTTACCTTATATTTGTATTCCTTTGATCATGTCTTGTGATATCCTTTGTACCTTGTATCGTATCCTTTGATTTCAGTTATCTTTTGCATTCGATTATATATATCTGTTCACTAGGCTTTGTAAGCTCAGCCGCACTTTCTTTTCCTGCGGCAGGTATCTAAGCTAGGAGCTGAGGTTGTTTTTAGGCTATGAGTGCTGAGTGTGGACTTACCCTAGAGATCTTAGTTTTGATATATAAATTGTTTCTTTTCAAGACATTTGTTATTTCGTTTGGATATGTTTATCTTTTGAGAACTTATGTACCTTAAGTCATGTTGACTTATTTCCTTTGGTTATTTATTAAGACTTCTGCTGTTAATGCTTGTGTTATGATTATGTATGCTTTTGATGTCACACCATATTTGTAATACTTCTACCCTTTTGGGTCGGGGCGTTACAACTACTATATCCCTTGTTATCAAGTCTGAAAGAATTATTATTCATATATGTTATCAAAAGTTTGATAATACAAAGATTGTCCATTTTCGTCATTTCACCTTCTAACTTAATAAATAATTTGATTTGCCAAACACTAAAAAAATCGATTATCTGATTATTGCGATTTGAAATAGCGCAATCAAATCCAAACACTATATTTCAAAACCACGTTTTGATAAAGCTGCTAATCTTTTTTTTTGATAAAGCTGCTAATCTGATTATGCGATATCAAAACGAATAATCTATTTTAAATAAGCAATCTCAAACACCCCCTTAAGCGATGAAAATGAAATTTAATTAGCAGAGTTTAGCTAATGTGCGTGGAACGTGGATAAATGTATTACATTAAGCATCCGTTTCTAAAATACATAAAGTTTTAAAAAATCTCACTAACTACACTTTACACGAATCAAATATAATCTTTATTCGCTAAAATCTATTCTCAATTGGTTCGTATATGTGACGAACTAAGTTTCACTCCGTCCTAAAATTATACTCTTCATTGTCATTTTGGGATGTCACAAAATAATACATTTAATTATTTTTTTCAACTAATTAAAAGAGAGTTTAGTAGATGATGACAATATTTGATTTATTGAAATTTTATCTAAAGAAAATAATCCTTGTTTTTTATCTTCAAATAAAATTATAACATTTTTTTAAATGAGAAAACGAGTATTTAAATACTTAAAGGGATACGTTATAAAGACCCTCCCTAAAACATCATTTGTACTCCTGGATTTTTGCCTTCTTTATTTATTTTTTATTATTATTATTTTGTTAATATTATAAAATTGTGAAACAAAAAGTGCGAAACGAAAATTATAAAATTTAATAAGTCAAAAGTATTAAACTGACAAAAAATACAGAACATAAACTGATAAAAAAACTATGTTGTACTGTAAACAGGGAAACAAAGTGAGTGACTGTTGTTCTTTTTTATACTTTTCTGTACTTTTTCGATGGGCCAGGTAGGGTGAGCAGAAACCGCACCGCAAACCGTAAAAACCACAAAAAACCGAACCGCAAAAACCGCACCACGGCAAAAACCGGTGGATCGGTTTTAAGAAAAAAGAAAAACCGCAAAATGTGGTGCGGTTCGGTTTCAATTTTTATAAAAACCGTAAGTGCAATTGCAGTTTGATTTTAGTCAAAATCTACACCAAACCGCACCACGCTCACCCAAGTGCTAGGAGTTAGTGAGTTACCAATATTACTACCCATACTTAAATGAACCTTAAAAATGGTCAGGTATTGCATTGGATAGCTAACCTGTTACATGAGTGCCGTCAAAAAGCTTGTGAGAGTAATAATTACGTTTTACCAGTTTTATATTGAAAAAGACCTGACTCATCATGCACGTGGCACAAGAATGACAAATGAGGTGGCAATAATTTTAAAGGATAAGAATTATGACGATGCACCTATTGAAGCAAACTCTATCATTGGTTCATCTCTTAACTCACCAACCGTCTTTCTTTCTATTTTTAGTATTGGATCGGACCATTGGATCGGGTCCGACTGTATCTTACTCGGGATATTTAAGTTAGACTGATAATAATCTAACGGTGCGATTGGTTGGTAGACGGGTTTAGAATAAGAATTGGATTTGATTTAGGATTTGAATTTAAATTTGGTTTAGAAGTAAAAGAAAAAATATATTTAAATAAAATGAAAATTAAAAATATTATTTAAAAATAAAATGTGTGTAAATGTGTGAAAGAGATAGAGAGAAATATAAAAAAAATGTGTGTGAGAGAATGTAATTAATAAAAGGATTATGATCCTCTAAAGTTCAGGTAAAATTCCCTCACAAATAAAAAGAAAATTGAGTCCCTCAGTGGGCCCCGGTATTACCTTTATGAGGGAACTTTACCTCTAAAGTTCATTTGAACTTTAAAGGATCATAATCCTTAATAAAAACCCACCCTCTTGGCCTCCTATGAGTTTTGTGGGCCCCTCATCCAATTTGAAAAGTAAACCTTCAAAACAAACATTTAAGTATTGTCTTTTCAAATCTAAACCTACCAAAAAGGAGGATACCAAACGCACCAAAGAGTTCGTTTGGTTTTTAAATGGGGTAGGTTTGAGATTTAAATTTGAAATAGGTTTAAAAGAAAGAAATTATATTTATTTAAATATATTTTATAATTAAATTTAAATAAAATATATTATTTAAATGATAAAATAATAAAAAAGTTGTCAAGAAATATAAAAGGTTCACATATATAAAGAGAGGAAAATGAAAGTAGCTAACAAAAGTACGCAAACTCATTCAAAATAAACATAAATAGCTTATTATTACTTTTTGATTCTGATACCCATTCCTCATGTCAAAAGAATAAGGGGCAGTTTGGTTTGATGTTAGGAATGATAATCGGTATGGATTTGATATATGGGTGAAATAGGAATGACTATAAGTTAAGGAATCAATCCAATAAATGTTGTTTGGTAGGATAATTAGGATTTGGTATTATAATTTTAAAAATAATATAATGCTTGAAAATGAAAGGGAAAGTGGTGGGCTCGTGAATCAAATTTCATACCACACCATTTTGGTGCCTATGAAGTATGGCCATATATGTTCTATCATTTTCTTTTTGAATTCCAATGTTAACTAACCAAACAATTGTAATGGAATGAAATCCATTAATTGATTCCGATTAAAGCATACAAAACACACCCTAAATCAAACAAATAATAAATTGTCTCTTCAACACAAAACCCATTTTAAAGTGTCATACCAAACATACCCTAACCACAATAGTGACCAAATTGATTACGTCACATTCGCGTCAACTCAACTTTCTTTCTTCTAAATCATACACATATCAAATGCTCGTAGTACTCACAATAAAAAACAACTCAATAAAAATCAATTAAAAACACACACATCTCCATTCACTCGGTCGTCTGACACACCAAAAGATTGAAAAAAAAGGAAAGGGGACGCTTTTGGTGAGTGGTATGTGAGTAGGGGTGTTAATCGGGTTGATCCGGTCGGGTTAGGGTCGGGTCAAGTCGGGTTGAAGGTGAAATTCCATACCTAAACCCGACCTTATGTGAACTCGGGTTACTCGGTTTCGGGTCAATTCGAGTCAGGTCAACTCGGGTTCGGGTCGGGTCAACCCGAATCTGAGTAAAATGACAAAAGAAATTCTTTTTTTTTCACTCTTTTAAATAGAAAATCTATATATCTATATTAAAAAAAGTAAAAAAAATCTTTATTCGGGTCAATCGGGTTGACCCGAACTCGAGTATGGCAAAATATTTCAACCCGATATCCGACCCTATTTAAAACTCAGATTAGTCGGGTTGACCCGAATAAGATTTTTTACCCGAGTGACCCGACCCGAATAGACTTATTCGGGTTTGAGTTCGGATCGGATCGGCTTTTTTGACACCCCTATATGTGAGGGGACGTTGTGTCTCCAAAGGCGAGACCGACCGAATAGTTTGGTTGCATTAAAACATTTAAATCATTGCTGGGATTATGGTTTTTAGTGACGTAAAACGACACCGTTTAATGGAATATGGAGTTGTACGTTTGTGACCCTGTCGATTATATTAAAGTTAGTAGGTATCGAAAATGTTTCTGCGGGTATTTTTTTATCTGAATAAATCGGTACTTTTGTTATAAAAAATTTCCCCTATTTTGTGCCAACAAATATTAAAAAAAATACACCAATTGGGCCGGCCCAAAACGAGAGCCCAATAAACTGGCCCAAAGAGGGAGCCCAACAAAAAATACTAAATGGGCCGGCTGAAACGACGTCGTTTCAACCACCCTTTAGTATATGTATATCATGTTAGGGTAAAAATCCAAAAAGAGGGATAGCGGAAAGATCTCAGCTAGAATCAAGAAAAAAGGTAGAGCCAACAAAAGGAAGAACAACATTGTGTATGAAAGTGACGACGATGAAATGTGTTTAGTGTCTCAAGGTGATTCTAAAGACGATGAATCCGTCTCTATGTATAGCCTCGGGGCCTCTTTGGACATCACGCTAGATGGAAAACCGGCTCGTTCAAGACATGATGCGTTTAGTGACTTTTTGTCCGAGGCGGGCAACAGTGACGTTCCACATCCCCCTGCGTGAACAAGTATGGCAATATATCAAGAACAACAACTAATTTGTCTTTTACAAAGTCGCAAAGCTCTTTCCCTCTTCGGCAATTAATGTGCACAACCACTGTGTAATCTAGCTCTTTCATCAATCTCAGTTTCAGTTGCTTCAAGAATCTAACATAATTGTCAAGACCGTTTATGGTGCTCATGAGTTCAAGTTGCCTCAAGATCTTAATTTTAGATAGCAATTCTCACTTGTCGATATCAATTAGTTTTATTTTCACGAGTAGCGGTAACCATTACGTCTTTTTCTCAAGTCATTGAAATTTAGAATGTCATCTTGTATCTTTCAAGCGTGTATCATCGTTTCGAGCTTTTTTGATTTATTTCAATATACAACAACTTTTGCTAAAAAAAATGTTAGGGTAAAAAAACATTAATACTTCATCTACTTATAATTCAGTTCTATTATGTACTCTTGACATATGAAAAACTTATTATGCATAACGCATTTGAACAATTTATTCATTATGCATAATATTTACGGGACTCTTTCTAATTTCTTAAATCACTCATTATACACTATATTCAAAGATAATTTGGTCATTTCATTCATATTCATCTTCTTCATCTCAAATCTAGCCAAACCTCATGAATTCCAGCTAAAACCTTAGTTTTCCGGCCAACTATTTTTTTCATCAAGATTCTTTAACAAATAAATTACATCGTTGTAATTCATTTCCTCCGCCACCTATCACACCACCGCTACAACACTAATTTCTTCACTTCAA
>BQNB010077890.1:13355-30704 GCA_026074375.1 Tanacetum coccineum
GAAACTAAACTTCACCGACATGGCGTAAGCACCAAACATAAACATCAAAAGAGGTAATTTATTTAGTGATATTATTTATTATTTGTTGAGAAAGGTTTGTAATAAAATCATAATCCACCTTATCCGTAATGTAACCAACTATTCTTTCTCATCATTCTCTTTTTCTCTTTTTTATACCGATGGCTATATTTTTTGCCTTATTTCTCTTTATCTTGGGGGAAAACTGCTTTCCTCCATACTTAGGATAAGCACACTACTTCAAACGAATTTAGTTTGCAACCTTCGCACTTCATTTAAACAGTAATACCATCATTTACGTTCTTCAAATCGTACGGATAAAATATCAAATAATTTTATTAGAAATCTTTTTGAACAAAATCGTTGTTTACTTATATTTATATTTTTATCACCTCCTAATCAGTAAAATGTTTATAACACGCGAACGCGTTCCTAATGCGGTTTCATAAAGATTTCTAGCACAAGTTTTAGAATTAACAAATCACCGGCACACTCATATAATTTTAAATCGATACCAGTGCTCCAGAAAAGGTGACAAAACTACACATACACAGCCGTAACGATGGATGAGATATTTGCAATTGCTCACTCCTTAACTCGAGAAAGCTAAAGATAAAAATCATCTTAGGTATCAAAGATTGATACCTAAATTCTTAAAATCTAATACTCATATTTTTTTCTGGGTGGTATAAATATGCTAGTAATGTTATCAATCCAGAGTCAAATTGCTTGTAACAAATCCTGTACACTTTGCCTAAGGCTAAGCCTATTGAACCGAAAACCGACCTGACCCAACAAACCGACCGAAACCAGGCTAAACCGAACCGACCTTATTCGGTTCGGTTTTCGATTTTGTATATCTTTTTTTGGTTTGATCGGTTCGGTTCCAAGCCGACACTTATTCGGTTCGAACTAACTAAACCAAACCAAACTGAACCAACCCGACCTTATTCTGTTCGATTTCGATTTCAATAGTTTATACTCGGTTTGGTTCTCTATTGGCATTTTACCCAGATTCAATTTCTATTCGGCTACGTTATTTGTTGGTTCAGATTGGTTCCGAACTGATGCTCGCCCCTGTCTTTGTCGGTGTTTATTTCTCTTTTCTGACTCGGTGGGCCCAAACTCCATTCTGACCATTCATTTGGATTTTCCTATGTATTTTATTATTTAAAATTCATTTATAGTTAAATTTATATCTTATATAAAATATATAATTATACATTGTTATATTTTTTTTCTCATACTTTTTATTTCAATCCCAAATCAAATCCAAATCCTACACTAAATCATAATCATAATCTTAATCCAAACCCATCTACAAACCAAACGGGCCCTAACTCAAAACTAGGGGTGAGCATTGAGTCAAACCCGGACCGGACCGAAAAAATCGGACCGGGCCGAGACTATTTTAGCCTAGAACCACTAACCGAGGACTGGACCACATGTGCTCGGTGCGGTCTGGTTCTTCGGTCGGTCCGGTCCGAGAAGGCATTATTGATCGGTTGTACGTAAGATCGGACCGGACCGAATCGGACCGAGGACCGAACTTAAGGTAAAGTGTATACCGAGGACTAGACCGAAATAGGTTCGGTCCGGTTTCTCGCTTTGGTCCGGCGTCTGATTTGCTCACCCCTACTCAACACTAACCATTGGTAACTAATAATCAGCAAAAAATTAAACCATTTTCCATTTTAGATCACATAATAATGACCTTAAAGCTAAAAAGCAAATTAATCGGTCACAATACTTAAAATTATAGGGCCCTTAAAAATTTTTGAGGCCTTATGCGATCGAGCACTTTGTACATGCTCAAATCCGGCCCTGCTAAATGATTAGATTGTCGCTAATATTGTGTAATTTAATAAGCAAATTAGTAAGTCAACTAAATAAGCCATGTAGTCAAATAAGCCATAAGCCGCGAGCTTAATGGGCTCTTTTGGTCTAAACGGCCCAATGACCACAACTAGCTATCCAACTTCATAAAGCGATACCTTACGATTAAAATAAGTATTATAAATAAGTTGAAAAATAAGCCTAACGAAGGGTCCAAAAAATAAGCCGAAGCTTATTGGGCCTTAGTTGGGCCGTTGACATGTATAAGCCCAAACAACACTTCCCAAAGTACAACAAGCCCAAAATAAGTCTGATAAGTTACAAAATACACAAATAAGCACTTTTAGTATTGAAATAAGCTAAACCAAAAAGCCGTAAAAATAAGCCGAGGCTCACGAGCTCAAGCCTATGCCACGGTTGGGCTTGACTTGTTGGGCCATGACCTCCTAAGCCCAATAATAAGCTATAACTAGCTTATTAATAAGTCATTAAGCTACAAAGTACTTTTAGTTCTCAAATTAAGCTACGAAAATAAGCTATAAACATAGGACGAAAGTTTTAAATCACCAAAACCACCTTTCTTTTGTTCTCCTTTGTTATCGAAACAAAGTAAGCCACAATAAGCACTTATGTGCTCATAAATAAGCCGAATAAGCTAAAAGCTTTTATGATCATGTTATTTCACCGTCACAACCAAAATATTAAAATGATACTTTTCATGTTTTCCTTTCCTTTTCTTTTCGAACCAAATGCACCCCTTAAAATGATTTTGTAAATTTTTAGCTTTTGATTTTAGAAAAATAAGTGTACAACTATTGTTTATGCATCATAATATCTACAAAAGTACAAAGATTTTGAAGAAAAGATTACTTACAAAAGAGGGTTTTTAAGAGATGACTAGAGCTTATCCAAACAACCCAAACATTGTTTTTATACCCAGTGAAGAAGAGGGGAAAGGAGAAGGAGGAAGGAAAAGGAAGAAGAAAGGAAAGACAGGAATAGAAAGATAAGAAGGGAGGAGAAAGGAGAAGAAGGAAAAAGAGAGAGAAGAAGATAGAGAGAGAAGAGAATGAGAAGAAGAGAGAGAGGATAGAAAGGAAGAGAGAGATGAGAAGAGAAAGAGGAGAAAGAGAGAGAGGGGGAAGAAAGAATTCTAGAGGTGAAACAGAGAAAAAATGGCACAAATGAAGACGGAAGAGAAGATAGAGAGGAATAGAAGAAAGGAGAAGAGAAGAAATTAGAGAGAGGAAAGAGAGTAAGTGGAGAGAGAGGCAAGAAGAGGGAGGAAAGAGAAGAAAAGACAGGGAGAGGGGGAAAGGAGAGAGGGAAGGAAAGGAGGAAAAGGAGGATACAGAGGAGATAGGAAAGGAGATGAGAAGAGAGAGGAAAGGAGGAAGAGGTGGAGCTTGAGAAGTGAGAAAGAGGGTAGAAGGATAGAGAGAGGAGAAGGAGCGAGAGGAGGAAGTGAGTAGGAGAAAGGAGAGAAGGCAGACAGGGAGAAAGAGAAAGAATAGAAAGAAGGGGATAGGAGAGAAAGGCATTAGAGTTGAAGAGAGCAGGAAGAGGGAAGCTGAGAGAGAAGGAGGAATGAGGGGGGGAGAGGAATGAGAGAAAGGGCCAAGAAGAGGAAGAGAGAAGGCATAGAAAGAGGGGAGAAAAGAGGAAGAACTGAAGGGAGAAAGGATTGGAATGAAAGAAGAGGAAGAAGAAGAACTGAAAGAAAGGGAGAAGAAAGAGAGGTCGAAGGAGAATAGGATAGAAAAGGTAGAGTAAAAGAGGAAAAGAAAAAGAAGGAAGAGAAGTGAGAGGAGAGTTAAGAAAGTAAAGATGGAAGGAGAAGGACAGAAGAAGGGGGAAATGAAAGACTCCAGAAGGGAGGAAGAGAAAGAAAGGGAGACCGTAGAGAGAGAGGAGAAGAGAAGGAGAAAGAGAATGGAATGAGAAGAGAGTGTCGAGAAGGAGAAGGAAAACGAGGTGGAGAGAGAGGACGAGAGGGGAAGGATAAGAAAGGAGAAAAGGAGGAAGAAGGAATGAAGAGATTGGAGTGGTTCGTCCGAGAGGGGCCGGCCTCCACCCGGGGGGGGGTGGGACTATAAGAACCGGACCCCCGAACGTCCTCGGTACCCAAGATCGCGGGGGGTTTTCCCGGGAGACAAGGCCGGGGTGGCCCGGGTATCAGTGAGTGAGAGAGACAGAGAAGCATGAGTGATCGAGAAGGGGTGAAGAAAAGGCCCATTCATATTCAATATTTAATATATTTATTACCCCTTCATATGCCACCATTATTATTATTTATTTACAGGCAAATTTATTGATCGGTTTATTGTACGGTAAAATAAGATCCTCGGGACCGGAGCCGGCGGATAATACCTGGTGGGACGACGAACTCTTTCCCGTAATAAACCACCGAAAATTATCAGAGAGAAACCCCGAAAAGAAGTCAAAAAAAAAAGAATCGGTCGAGGACCCCGTTAGGATGAGGGAGGACCGTAAACTTCACTTTAAGGTTATAAGTGTTAGTATATTTTTTCGTGGGTTATTTTGTATACCTCCGAGACGAATAGAGAGAGGACTAGGATCCGAAAATAGGTTCCGCGGTCCGGTTTGGCTTTGTTTGTTTCTCAGCTTTGTGTCCGGCGTTACTGTTTTTGCTCACCCTACTCAACACTAACCATGGTATATATATAATAAGTAAAAAATTAAAACACTTTTTCCATTTTAGATCACATAAAATGACCTGTTTAAAGCTAATAAAAAATACTAATAAAATAAAAAAAAGCAAAATTAATCGGTACTCACAATACTTTTAATCAACCCCAATACTTTATAATTATAGGGCCCTTTAAAATTTTTGAGGCCTTATGCGACTCGTAGCACTTGTACTTGCTCAAATACCAGTGGCCCTTACCCACCTTTTCCACCCTCGGGGTCCTGACCTGCTTAATAGATGAGATTGTCGCTCTATTATTGTGTTATTTAAATAAGCTAATTAGTTATTTGTTAAGTAACCTTAATACAGCCATATGTAAGTCAATAATTTAATAAGCCATTTAGCGCCGGAAGGGAGCTATTATAGGGGCTATTGTGGTAATGTCTAACGGTACCAAATATACCCCCAAAACACACAAAACAACAAAAATGTCCAAATAATACGCTATACCAACTCATAATAAAGCTCGATACCTTACGATATTTTTTTTTTAAAATAAGTTAACTTTTTTAAATAATATAAGGTTTGGAACAAGTAAATATATTAGCCTAACGAAAGGTAGGGTTCCAAAAATAAAATTCCTCACAAAAAAATAATATTACAGAGCGAAGCTTCATATCAGAATTGATATTGGGCCTTTCTTTATAGCTGTCGGGTCGTTTTTGACTTGAAATGTATATAGCCCACACCACACAAACCAAACAAACCACTTCCCAAAGAATACAAAAAGCCCACCAATAATAAGTTATGATAAGTAGCTTATAAGTTACAAAAATAAACATATAATAAGCACTTTTAGTATTTGTGAAATTAGCTAAACCTAAAAGCTCGTAAGTATTAAAAACATTAAGCAGACGATAGGCTCACGAGCTTCATGACTTTCTATGCATCGGGTTGGGCTTGACTAGTTGGCCATATTGACCATCTAAGCCAATAATAGCTATAACTAGATTTTTAATATAGTCTTTATGCTTCAAGTACATTTTAGTTCTCAATAATTAAGTAACGGAAAATAAGCTATTACAACATTAGGAACAGGAGTATTTTATATAAATCACCCCCAAAACACCTCCTTTCTTTGGTTTTTTCCTTTGTTATCGAAACAAAGTAAGCCACAATAAGCACTTATGTGCTCATAAAATTAAAGCCGAAATAAGCTCTAAAAGCTTTTATGTATGTTATTTAACGTCAATACACAAAATATTAAAATGATACTTTTCATGTTTTCCTTTCCTTTTCTTTTCGAACCAAATGCACCCCTTAAAATGATTTTGTAAATTTTTAGCTTTTGATTTTAGAAAAATAAGTGTACAACTATTGTTTATGCATCATAATATCTACAAAAGTACAAAGATTTTGAAGAAAAGATTACTTACAAAAGAGGGTTTTTAAGAGATGACTAGAGCTTATCCAAACAACCCAAACATTGTTTTTATTACCATACAATTGCATCACTAGAATCAATCACGAACGTTGTTTATGCTTAAGTTATCTTATCAAAATGGAAAAATGAATGGTTTTTGGGCGTGTGTGTGTTCGGCCGGAGCAAAGAAAAGAGAGGAAAAGGGAGTGTTTTGATTGTGTGTATTTTAGGTGTTGCAGTGTGTATTTTCAAAATGAGGTATAGACGTTACTATAGGACCAAGGCTTCCTATATTTCTTGGGTAGTGTGTCCTCCAAGGGGGGCGGGGGTTAACGATTGGGTTTTGGGATCCTAGGAGTATCCCATTGATTTTTGCCTTTGTTGGGTTTCTTCAACGTTATTAGTTCGTGGGAATAACGTTTACCGAAGTTTCTCGTATTTTTTAAGTACGTTTATTTGGTTTTTTTTTTAATCAAGATTGATGCCTTCTGTCCTAATTAGTTCCGATCACACCAAAGTATGATGCTTATTATTGTGGTCTCGATATGCAAAAATGGTCAAGTTCTAAAGTATACTACATGTCACCCTCACATTCTCTCAATTGGAATGTAAGGGTTAATGTGCACTCGGTTTCATACTAGACTAGTTTAGTAAGAAAAAAACATGTCAAAAACTTTTAATTCAAGGAAAAATTTTCAAAATAAACTAGCAAAAAGGACAAGTAGTTATCATTTCTATTTTCGTACAATGTCCCCATTTTATAAATATAAACAATAAAAAGGAAAAATAAAAATAAAACGGAAAAATCCCTTGATTAATTGCTCGGTATGATTGGTAAAGTAAGAATGCAAGCAAGGTAGATTTGTCAAAATTGTTGAATTACTTTAGCATGTCTCGTATAAATTCCACTACCGTTCAAAGGTACATCTTAGAAGACATCAGTTGTGGTGGAATATACATCGTAACATAAAAAAGAAAAAAATATCCTAATGGGTGTTCCTAGCGCCGTATGGAACAAAGTTCCACATGCCGCAAGGTGGCACACGGAATAAGCAAAAGGTCGTGTTGAATGCGCGTGTGTATCTCCGCTCAAACAACACGAAAGTAATCAAACATAAAAAAACCAAAAATCCTAAAATCAGTTCAACTAAAATAAGTAAGTCTTAAAACAAAAAATAAAAAGGAAAAGAAAAATAAATTGTCTTCAAGGTATTTAATTCCGCCAATCCCCGTTGGCATCTTCGCACGAGCCTCCTCCATTTGTATCTCCTAATTTATTATGGATTCAATCCTTAAAATGTTCTGGTTACTCATTGGTAAATCTTTTTTCTTCCATCCCCTAGAATGAATAAGTGGTTGCCCACCGTACATTGAATGCTTTATCACTTTATATCTTTCAATCTCGACTTGAGGCGGGTTGTAAGGAATATTCAACTTTTCGCATATGCTCTTCTCTTCTTCTTCTTCCAATCCCTTCAAGTACCTCTGCTCATTCCCTAATGCTCCAAACCCAGGTTTTGCAAGTTCCTAGCAATCGTTCTCAACCCTCTTCGTATTTTCTCCTCCTCGAAACGCATACTTTTTGCTTAATTTCTCAACCCTGTCAAAGCACTAATCTACAAACATAGCAGCGAAAGATAAATTGGGGGTATTACTTCATGAATCAACAATCATAATCATGGAAACCGACTTAAAAGAGACGTTTTGGAAAATTTAGTTATCATTCAATATCATATCAGATTTTTATAAAAGGAGGTCCCAAAATACATTTAAATCATAAAGGTTGAATGATAACAAGTTTGGACGCCTGCAAGTCCATGCCACTCTGTGCCTTAAACAACTTAGTTACCTGAGATAAACATGCTAAAAAGGTCAACACAAAGGTTGAGTGAAATTCATAGGTTTGTAATGAAATTGTTTAATACAAGTCATCATAAGTGGTAATAATTGCACAATTACAATTATTATGGAAAATGGTATTATTGCCCTAAGCTCATGAACTCAAATGTTAACATAGAAATCACCTCAGTGACATTATTGAGTAACAAATGTCCTTTTGGAAAGGTAACTTGCCAAGTTACCCATTATTCTCAAATATAGTGCGCTTGGTTACCCCGCAGGTAAACACAAACGAGATTCGTCAATCCTGATAGATTCATCTACAATATTCGCGTTCACTCGCAAGTGATTAATGGTTCATGATTAAATGATATTGGCAGTGGAGGTAAACTTAGGCAATAATATATCTGGATAGAATACAGTTGGAAAATACTTGTATTCATGGTTTATAGCATGTATCCCCCATGGGATTTGGAAAAACATATAAAGGTGGGACTATGAACTCACCTTAATAGGGAAATCTGATTAATGGCAAAAGTAAATCAAATGGAAATAAATGGCTTCGTCACGCAACCTGGGGTAATATGTCAAGTCTTAGTTTTTGTATTTCAAAACTTTATTTCATAAAGTTTAAGTTTAACGTAAATATAAATTTGGTTTATTAATTTGTGAAAATATTGTATCAATGTTCGGGCTATCATAATCCAGAGGTCATGTAGTAAACGTTTGAGGAGCTAGGACACTTTAAATCGTAAATCCAGCAACTCGTCAAAACATCTATCCAAATGAAAGCCCCTCGCATGAAATTCCCTAGTAACGTGATACGTTATAGTTTAAATGATAAGATTTTATCTTTTTAAGTTTCTTTAAAAGCTAGTAAATGGTAAATTATGTTAATTATATAACATAATTATTTTCACATGCTTCGATCGATAAATGAACGATAAATGTGTCGGGTTTTATTAAAATCGTGTCTTATAATGTTTTATTTTTATAATTAAATATAAAAATATTTTATTTTATACCCTTAAAAATTCAAAAATGGCAATATAAGTTGGTTTTATATCCTCAAAATCAATTTGCAGCATAAAGCTTATCATAATAAGCTAAAATAAGTTGGTTTTATAAGCTTAAAGCTTATGAAATGAGCTTATGAGCTCGAAATCTCAAAATGGTGTGTTTGGGTTTTGAAATTTTTAAACCCGATGGGTTCTAGCTTTTAGGGTTTGATTCTAAGCTTATTAAAATGATAAAGAAGCTTATAATAATAGCTTATAAGACCAGCTTATATCTTATAGGGTTTACAAAAAAGGGTTTTTAGGGTTTTTAAGGGTGCGTTTGTTTTAGGAAAAACAAACGTGTAGCTTAGGGTTTAAGGACTTATTTCACAAGATTATAAGAGATGGTTTAGAGCTTATTAAGACTAGAATAAGCTTAAGCTAGCTTATTTTAGGGTTCAAATGGATTAGGGTTTCAAAATGAGTCGATTTAGGGTTCGCTTAGGTTTAGGAGTTTTTAAAAGTGTTAAGCTTGATCAAATGGTTAAAACAAAGCTTATAAAGGATTTAAAACATATCAAGAGCTTATAGAATAAGTGATAGGACTTACAAGAGCTTAAATGGTTCGAAAATGGTTGATATGGTTTGAAAACTTGGAGATGAATCAAGAACCTCTTGTTCTTCCTTAAACCTTGGCTTCTTCTTTCTTAAACCTTCTTTTCTTCTCTTCTAGGACTTGACTAGGTCATCATTTAAGGTAGTATTTAGTTTAGATGGTGAGTTAGGAAGGTATGCATGTATGCGTGTATATATGGGGTCCAAAACTTGGAGTGGTGGCCAAGTTAGGAAGAAGTGGTGGCCAAGGTTGTAACTAGTGACTATTAGAAGCTAGTATGTATCTTGGAGAGGTGTTAGGAGGTGGAGAGGGCTCAGCTAACCAAGGAGGTGATGAGTTGGTTTTGCTTGGGGTGCAAGTTGACAAGGTGGTGATAAGGAGGTGAATGATGCTAGCAAGGTGGTGACAAGGTGGTGGTGAGGTAGCGGCATGGTGGTTTTTAGACTTGGTTTAGACTTGGTTCGAAACTAGTTTAGAGGTATCAGGTTGTTTAGGGTTTTCGGGTTAGGTTTTTAATTTAGGACGAGCTAGGGTAGTATTGGAGGGAAAATGTAGTTCAATTGTGGTGCTTAAGAAGCTTGTAACCCGTGCTAGAATGGTGGTACGAAATGCCTATAGATTTTGGAGGGAAATTGGTTACGTTTGAATTCCATGCATTATTGGGTTGTACATTAGGCTTTAAAGAGTTGTACTTGGGTTTTGGAGGGAAAAGGTATTCGAATTACATGCATTGGTAACTTGTACACATGCCTTATTAGTTTGTACATTTGTTTTATTTAGAAACATTACATGTAAACGGGGTTTTGATATAAACGTTAACGTATAAAGTTCGCTTTGTAATAAACGTTATGAATAGTACGTTAAATAGATAACGTATGAGGTAAAAATGGATTTTAGAACATATTACTTGACATATTATAACGTTCATTTGATATAAATATTGATAGAATTGGCATTGGTAGTTGCGTGAGCTCGTTTACTTTGGAAATGTAAGTTACGTTACATAATGGATGGAATAAAACAAAAATATTTTTGTAAAAATGGTTCTATTAAATATAATAGATGGATAATTACATTGAGGAAAATTGTGGGTTGTTATAGTCTCCCAACCTTAAAGAAATCTCGTCTCGAGATTTAGTTAGATGTTGGAGTGATGTTTGGACATAGATGTGGATACTTGGCACGAATTTGATCTTCATGTTCCCATATAAATTCTGATCCTCTTTTAGAGTTTCATCTTACTTTGACTATAGGGATACGAATTTGTCTCAGATGCTTGACTTCTCGATCCATAATCTCTATTAGTTCTTCTACAAAGTTTAGTTTGTCATCAAGTCGAAGTTCTTTCATTGGGATGACGAGGGATTCGTCGGATAAACATTTCTTTAGATTAGAAACGTGGAAGGTACTGTTGACATTACTGAGTTCTTCAGGAAGCTCAAGTATATATGCCACTGGGCCGACCCTTTTAAGGATCTTAAATGGTCCAATGTACCAGGGCTTAAGCTTTCCTCGTTTTCCGAATCGGATGACACCTTTCCGAGGTGATACTTTCAATATAACACGATCTCTAACTTGGAATTCCAAAGGCTTTCGCCTTACATTGGCGTAACTCCTTTGCCGGTCTCTTATAGCTTGCAAGCGTTGTCGGATTTGTACTATCTTTTCAGTGGTTTCATGGATTGTCTCTGGTCCCGTGAGTTAGACATCTCCAACTTCGGCCCAACAAACAGGTGATCTACACTTTCGACCATAAAGTGCCTCGAATGGTGCTGCCTTAATACTGGCATGGTAACTGTTATTGTAAGAAAATTCTACCAGTGGTAAATGTCTCTCCCATCCTATTGTAAAATCTATAACACATCCTCGAAGCATGTCTTCGAGTGTTTGGATGGTTCTTTCACTTTGTCCATCAGTCTAGGGGTGATATGTCATACTCGTGTCTAATTAAGTACCTAAAGCACTCTGCATTGACTGCCAGAATCTGGATGTGAAATGACTGTCATGATCCGATATGATGGATATTGGCACTCTATGCCGTGAAACTATCTCCTTTATATACAACCTTGTAAGGGTTTCCAGACTATCTGTCGCTTTGATGGGGATAAAATGTGCTGATTTGGTAAGGCGGTCTACAATGAACCAAATTGTGTCTTGTCCGCTTGATGTTTTGAGTAGTTTTGTAATGAAGTCTATTGTTATTCTTTCTGGTATGTGCTTAATTACACATACCATTTTCCATTAAAAACGGACTTAAATGACAAAAAACGTACAAAAAATACATTGTATTTGTATGCTTTGCATTTGTATTATGCAGGTAACGGATATCTAAGAAAATGACAAAATCGAAGCCAAAATGACAAAACCGAGCACGAGAACAGAAAGAGCGTGAAAGAAAAGTCAAATCAAAGCCAAAGTCAAAAAGTCAAAGTCAAAAAAGTCAACCCTGACAAAGTCAAAGTCAAAGGCGGAACCGATATCGAAAAAATGTTAAATGGGCCAACTCGTACCCATCTAATGGGCCGGGTCAGCCCATTTATACATTACATGAATACTTATAACCTTAAGCCTTAATAAAAAGCCCAACACCTTTTTTATTATAGCCGGCCCAACACAAGCCCAAAACCAAACCCATCTTCCCTTTATAATAAGCTTGTCCACCCGTTACCCCTTAACCTTTACACCGTTAGTCCTTTAAGGACTAACGGTGCAAACATTTATAAACCTTCAAGGGCCAAAGATGCGAAAAACAAGGACCATCCCTGTAATATCTCTATACACACTCAGGGACTAAACTTGCCCAACCACCAAACCTTTCCCCTGCAACTCAAACTACTGTATATCATCCCTCACTACCCGCCAAAATGCTCCAAAACACTGTTCCCCTTTCTTCTCCCCTTTGTCGACCCACACCTATACACACCTTATCCCACCACACAAACCAACAAAATCCACCTTGGCAATCCTTAGCATTTCCATTCGACCAAGGATGAGGACAAAAGATCAATGGTGAAGATCAAGAGACTTGGGGACTACTCATTTTGGACGGCTATGATTGCTTTTTGAGCTCACTCACACAACAAACACACCCGCAGGAGCTCTCACAAAGAAAGCACAAGACCTAGAACCTTCATTTGCTTAGTATATATAGGTCTCATTTGTAAGCCTTGGGGGCACTTAGTTTTTCACCTAGTTGTAATTTTCAGCTTATTTTTAGTGTAACCTTTTAATATTGTAATGTTTTTTATGAATTAATGAAATTTCAAGTTTTAGTTTAAAAACTGTTTTACTCATTTGTGTTCAAAAGTTATCAAGAATCTTGCATAAGCTTTTATAAGATCTTATTTAAGCATATTGTTAATCTGTTTTCATTTAAATATAAAGCATTTAAGAAAATTTTACAAAAACACAAAAAAATATCACCCTCAAATATCACAGCTTAATGGATGATAAGCCAAATTTGGATGGGCTTATGGACAATACTAGCTTGTCTTTTGACAAGCTAGAGCTTGTAGATTAGCTTATTTATAAGCTTGATTGCCCTGTTTTGAGCAAGGGCCTTTGTAAGTTCCATTTTCTTTCATTTTTAAGCTTTTACTGTAGCATTGCTTATTAGTGCTTATTCCTGCTTATTGTTTGCTATTATCTATTTGTTTATGCTTATTTGTGTTGTTGATTGCTTATTTATGACTGCTTATAGTTTAGATATCATTTGTTTAAAGTTTTCTTAAAAATCTGTCTTAAAGTAGCTTAGTATTGCATAATCTGTTTTAGCTTATTTGAGTGCTTATTGGTTATTGAAATTTGCTTTATATTGTTTGTTTAAGTTATTTAATATATGGTCTCTTGAATTTGTGCTTTAAATCAGCATTAATCTCTTTTAAAATGCCAAAACAGTTTTTTTAAGGAGTGTTTGGGTCAAGCTTTAAAATGGGTCAAAATGGGTCAAAAATAACTTTATGCTTTTGAGTCAACTTTGATTAGATAATATTAGTAATAAAAATCAGTTTATGTGAGTCTTTTAAGTTTTAATCTCAAAATCATAGCTTAATATACATCTTGTGTGAATCTGTTGGTTTTAAGTTGTTCATAACAGCTTATAGATTTAGATTTTAAAAAAGTGGTATTTTAAGATTGTTTTTGTGTTCATTAAAGTGTTACAGTAAGTTAGGAACCAAGCTTTTAAGGCCTGCATTGTTGTTTTGTGTTTTGCCAATTCTGTCAAATTTAACTTAAGTGTTGAAAATTTTGAGAAAATGCTTTTTCATTTGCTCTTTATAGCTTATTCTGAATTTCAAAATGATTTTTGATTGATGATATAAGTTCTTTAAGGTTTAAATTTGATCTGTTTGCTGGTCTCATATTCATAAGGTTCTGTTTAAGTGCTTATTTTTAAGCTCAAAATTGGTATTTTGTAAAGATTTCAAAAATTTTTCTAAGTGTTGAATTTGTGTGAAATAGCTCTTTCATTAAGCTTTTTAAAGGCTTATTTGAATTTCAAACTGCTTTTTTATTGTTGATTTAAGTAGCTATTTGGCCAAGCTTTTTAGTGGTATAAGCCACTAAGCCATAAGAATCTGTTTGCTAGCTTATTTTTAAGCTAGAAAAGTCCCCTTTTGGCTGTTTGCTTATCAGTTTGGCCAAAAAGCTCATTTGCTTATTTAGGCTTATTTGCCTTTTAGTTCAAAAATCTTAAGTTTTATAGCTTTTTAAGTTCTATGTCATTTTAAGCTTAGTTTAAATCCTTTTAGTTGCTTATTTTTGTTCTTTATTGCTTATTAAGTATAGCTTATTATTTGTGTTAGCTTATTATTCTTTTTCATTTGCTTATTTGTACTCAAAAAGCCAAAATAGTTAAAAAAAGTCACTTAGTGTAATATAGCTTATTCTGTCAACTTTATAAGCTTATTCTGTGCTTATTTTTTATTTCTAAAAAGTGGTTTTGTAAAAGTTACTTATTTTTAAGTCCTCTAAAAAGTTGTAAAAAATGGCTTTTAAAAAACATTTGGGAGTTGGGGGAAGTCCCAGGTGAGCAGGGCTCGAACCCAGGACCTCACCCCTACTCACCAAACGTTTTAACACAACACACACTACCACTCGCCCTTGGGTCTTTTTCGGTTTTATCTTGCAAAATTAATTATTTATACACGTTTTAGCCCTTTTGGTTAATAAGCTATTTTAGCTTATTTAACAGCTTATTTGATAAGCTGTTTTCTCCACTTTATTTTTATTAAATTCTTCACTGTTCAATGCACTTTTTAGGATTTTTTCAGAATTTTTATAATTAGTTTAGTATTTTTAATCATTTAATTTCATTAAAATCGTTTTTAATTCATAAAAAACTATAAAAAAAGTCAAAAAATGTAATTCTTTTTTAGAAAATTTTCTTTTAACATTTAGGACTTAAGAAAATTAGATTTTCTTTCGTAGGGTTAAAATTGCAAAATTTGATTTTTTAAAGAGCGGGATTGAATCCCGTTCACGTTTTTCGTGTTTTTAAGCTTAAATCACTTTTGTTTTTGGTCTAGTTTTCTTAGTTCTTATCTTTTAGTTAATTAGGACTTATAAAAGTCAAAAAAGATAAATTTAGGACTTAATTTTGATAATTTAGGGTTTTTAGGTCGCGTTTTTAGGATCCCCGTTTTGCGTTTTTAGTTTAAAATAGTTTTGCCTTAATTATTTTTAAGTGTTTGCATTAATTTTCTCATAGTTTTAGAAAACCAATCAAATCTTGTTCCATTCAAGCATCAATTATCAAAACAACTCTCGACTTTCAATTGCATTCCTCGCTGGGGATAACGACCCGGGAATCATACTTCCGGATTTTCTACATTGAGGTTTTTGACTATCCTTATTATATATTTATATTTATTATATTTATATATATTTAAAAGGGTTAATCAGAAGCGAATCAAAATTTTGGCGTCGTTGCCGGGGAGGATTGTATACGATTGTCGTTGCGTTTGACAATTTGTGTTTGAAGATCCTTCCGTGAGAAGTTATTTTGCTTATTTTCAAAAAAAAAATACAAAAATATTTTTCTTTTATTAGTATATATATAATATAAAAAAAATCCAAAAATTTAAAAACATTGTCCATAAAAAGAAATAATACTTTCAATTGAAGTATTATCATTAATAAGTTCCCGAACCAAAGATCAAAAACTTACCTTTTGTGTCTCTCGCGAGGTATGGTTCACATTTGAAAGTTAAACAAACTATAAGAGGGGTATAAGGCGGGTTGTTCCAACGAACTACGACCCTAAAGGAGAAATGTTTTTAATAGCTTCGCGCTTTCCTACTCCTCCGCTTCTTTGTGCGTTTTTCTCTTTAAAGAGTTACCGAGAAGCTTGTTGATTATTAGGTTTAAGTGTCTTATCTCATTGTCCGTTATTAAAATAAATTGTGAATACATTGTCGAAAAACCAAAAAAAAACTTAGTATAAATTTTCTTTTTATATTTTAGTGCATGCTCACTCGTTCTCAATCTCGTAATTCTAACCGTCAACAACAACAAGTCCCATCGACTTTTGTTGAACCATTTAATCTTTTGGAACCAATTGAAAATCAAGCTCCTCCCGTAGTTACGATGGCCGATAATCGTACTATGGCGCAATTGCTCGAAGCACCCACTAAGGGTTACGAGGATGCCATCGTTGTTCCCGAGATCACCGCGGACAACTTTGAGCTTAAGCATGGTTTGCTTACTCTTGTTCAAAATAAACAATTTTTTGGACATGACAAAGAAGACCCTCATGCTCACATTCGTTTCGATATTCAACAAGAATCACTTCTACGATCACGTTCCTGAACGTTCCCGAGTAAGTCGGTTAAGCTTATGCTTTTCCCATTTTCCACCTCGAGGGGGCCGCCTTGGATTGGCATGAAAAAAGAACCCCCATCATCGAATTCTTACATTAGATATTGATCTTGTTCGAAAATTCATAAACAATAATTTCCCTCCCTCCCAAGAAAACAAACCTTCGAAAAAAATCACCGAAAGATTCAACACGATTTGATGAAACTTTTTACGAGGCATGGATATTCAATGATCTTCTTCGGGCAAGGCCCACTCATGGAATTTTCGGAATTACTCACTCGATACTTTCTACAATGCTTTGAACTCTAATGATCAAGATTCGTTAAATTCCGCCGCGGGTGGTAATTTTTGGATAAAATGCCTCGAGATTGCCTAAGAATCATCGAGAGCAAATCCAAAGTTCATAATTCACGAAACAAACCGGTTGTTTCCAAGGTGATTACGAAGCAATTCTACCCCCGGTATTTCTCCCAATGTTGCCGAACTTAAAGATATGGTGAAGGCCTTACTTCTCGATAAGAAAAACCAATCCCAAGCTCCCGCTAACGTAAAAGCGGTCTAGGAAAATTGTGTAACTTGCGGTGGTGCTCATTCTTACCGTAATTGTCCCGCCACCGATGGCAACGTTTATCGTGACAATATTCAAGAATACGTTTCTCAAGCCGCCACGACAAATTTCAATCAAGGAAATACCGGTTACCGACCTCCGATTGCTAATCAAATTCGACCTCCCGGTTTTCCTCCCGTTCAACAAAACCAAGGAAACAATCAAAACTGTTACAATCAAAACCGAGGGAATAATTACAACCAAGGCCAAATTTATCGACCCCCGGTTAATCAACCTCCGACTTACCAAGCCCCGCCTTACCAAGCTCCCGCTCCTCAAACACAAGGTGTGTCGAAGGATGACTTTCAAAACTACGTCAAATCTAATGATGCAGTTATGAGAAATATGCAAAATCAAAATCAAAACTTGCAAAATCAAATGACCAATTTAACGAACATGCTTACCAAGTTTGTGAATTCCAATACCGCTTCTACTTCGAGTTCAGGGACACTCCCTAGTATTACCATTACTAACCCAAAGGAAGATTTGAAGGGTATTACCACCCGAAGTGGTGTTGCTTATAAGGGACCCACGATTCCTACT
>BQNB010077892.1:0-30703 GCA_026074375.1 Tanacetum coccineum
TTATTTTATATTACACCAATTATAAATTTTTCCCATGCCTAATCCCTACCCTATATCGTTCTTCATCTTAAACTTTGGTTTGCTCGAATGAGGGAGTGAGCAATCACATATGTCTCATTCATGGATTTGAATGTATGTGTGTGGTTTTGTCACCCTTGTTAGTGTATTACCGTTGGTAAAGATTACTTAATCCTATTCTTTAGCTTATTCGAGTTAAGGAGTGAGTAATCACAAGTGTCGCGATCATGGATTTGGGCTTGCATTAGTGGTTTTATAAGCTTTTCTGGAATATTGGTATTGATAGAGATTAAAAAGAATAATCAACCCTTAAGCCTTATCATATTAACCTAATTTACCTTTTTAGACTGGTTACTCCTTAGCTTTAGTGGTGGAGATGTGTATCCTTTCCAAGCTTATGATAGAATACTCGTCACGACCGAGCAATTGAGCAATCTACTAAATGTTACCACATAGATTAGTTGAGAGATTTGAGTGATTTTATTTCCTATTTCGTAAGGTGTTTGGTTGTGTGTTAGTAATTGAATAAAAACGCTTAAAGGAAAAATCCTAGACATTTGTTTGGGATACATTTTCATAAGATAAATTCTAAAGTCTACTTGAGGACAAATAGAATTCAAGTGGGATATTTAATGACATCAAATAACGTCACATTATTGGCATCATTTATCCCATTTATATTGCTCGTTTTGTATTGTTTTATATAAGAATTGATACTTAATCGCTTAATTGTGTAAATATTAGTTATTATTGAGCATTTGGTGAAAAATGGAGAAAAAGCGTGTTTTGGAGCATAAATGACAAAGATCGAGAAAGTCTACTAAATTTGAAGAATACAATGTATTATTCTAGATAAATACGTTATTTCCCAAGACTTAGACACGATCAAGACCATTTCCTGACTTTAAAGAATACGTCGTATCCACATCAACAGATACGCCGTATAAGATATTTTGGTCAACATTATGAAGAAGCATGATTTCCATCTAATACGCCGTATCCAGAGAAGCCTATATGCCGTATTTAGTGGTTGTTATCAATACGCCGTATCATTCTAGAAAGATACGCATATCCTAAGACTTAAACGAATTCAAGACCATTGCATGACTTTGAAGAATACGTCGTATCCACATCAACAGATACACCGTATATGATACTTTGGTCAACCTTCAGAACAAGCCTGTTTTACTCTTGATACGCCGTATTCAATTATGCAAATACGGCGTATTCGCGCCCTAATTTCACAAGAAATCTGTGACGAGAAGACCCCAATACGCCATATCCAGATGCATCAATGCGCCGTATTAGGAGGTAGTTAAAGAATATTCTAGAATCTAATAATCGTGAAGCCCACGCTGAGTACCCCTGATACACCGTATTGAACCTCACCTATACGCCGTATCGACCAGATTTGCGAACCTATAAATAGAAAACCTAGCATTCGGTTTTTAGAGAGCAAGAACCACCAAGTACGATTCTCAGACGATTTTAGAAGATAAGAAGGCCCTAAAAGTGCATTAATTCCATAGGAAAACTCTTGTAATCATTATACTCCGCAATAATCATTCGCTTAACATATCGTTTTCTTTATGAACCCTACTTTAATCATTTCGAATATGACACTGTGTATTGTTACAATGATTATGGGCTAATACCTATATGTATTAGCCAAGTTTATGATAATCTAATGTTTTGATTTATTTAAATCGATTATTTACTCTTTCTTTGAATGTTGATTATGTTTATCACTTCATACCTGTTTATGTGCTTGATTATGTTTTCATCTATCATTCAACTGGATCTAAGATTATAAATAAAGCACTGTAACTTAATCGTTATTTAGGCTATAGGCTAGAGTCCAGGATAGATACTACATGCAACTTATCTATATAACTAGATTACTAGGACTACAAATAAAATCCTATTTCTACTTTTGGTTAAGTGAATGATAGACTAAGGCATCCTAGGACTATAATTAACATTTTGTTTCCTTTGGTAGTTAAGTGAATTTTAGACTACTAGTATATAGATAACCATCAGGCCATAAGTTGGTAAAGCCTCGATGAGCTAGGTTTCAATATTGTCACCTAGATAGATTATAATCAACGGTGTAAACTTTATGCGGGTTTGGTTGATTGTGACGGGATTAATCATTATATAAACCTAGAGTCTAGGGAGAAGTACCACCTAACTTTGGAATGATATACCACTAACGAAAGTAGTACAATCATTGCACACATAGACAATTCATACATTTTATTTAAATAAACTTGGTTAATACGTTTTCCTTACATAAGCGCTTGACCTTTTCTTTATCATTTATTTATCTGATTGTGTATGTTACTTGTCTCATTTATAGCTTTATTAGTTTAGATTAAACAGAAACTCATGCAAGTCTCTCAGGCTGAAACCTCCTATTTGCGTTAGTTTAGGTTTAATTAGGTTTAACATAGATAATTATACTAGTAAATTAAGTATTAACGCTCACTCTTAGTGATCGACACCCTACGTACAAATGAACCTACAATCGATCGGGTACACTGCCCATTAGTGTTAGTTAATAGGTAAAGTCGGCAAAATATAAATAGTAAAACTTGATAATATAATTACCTATACTAAACGACACATCAAGTTTTTGGCGTCACTGCCGGAGAGTGAAATTTGTTTAATACTTGTTTATTGGTATTTTAGATTAGATTTTGTATCTTTAGTTTAGTTTTTATTTGTTTGTTATTCTGTATTTTAGTTGTTTAGTGTTTTTAATTTCCTGCATTTTGTATACCTATTTTCTTCCTTCTATTTGAATACCTGATACAACGTATTCATCCCTCTGAATACGGCGTATCCACTTTTCAGAATTTATACAGTGTATTTGACATCAAACATCCATAAGGCGTATTCATTCTACTAAATACGGCGTATCGATTATCTGATACAACATCAGTTTTAATTTTTTGTATTGCATTTTTGTATTGTATTTTTGTGTTTAGTTTTTTGTATTCTCTTTCTTCCAAACATGTCCTACTAATAATTAACCCTTATTTTCAAGTAGTGCATGACTAGGTTTTCAAACAAAGAGCTCGTTGAACCTTACGACGAACCAAAACAAGACAAATAATTTTGATCATGCGAGTTCACCAGAATTTGAGTTATTTTTTTATCACGAAAGGCAGTTTAAAGAAGAAATCACAGAAATAATAACGAAACCAACTATGGAGGAGTACATGATGAGAACCCGAGAGGATTATGGCTTAGGCCTTGCTTGACCAAAATTTGATAAGGATGCTAGATTTGAATTGAAGGGTCAATTTCTAGAGGAGTTACATGAAAATACTTTCAGTGGATCAGAAAATAAGGATGCAAATGAGCATATTGAAAGAGTTCTTGAGATACTTGATTTATTTACTACACCATATGTGACTCAGGATCAACTTATGCTTCGCGTTTTCCCTATCACACTTACTGGAGCTGCAAGTAGATGGTTAAGGAATGAGCCTGCTGGTTCGATTACTACTTGGGAAATTCTTAAGGGAAAATTTTTGAACAAATACTATCCACCTTCTCGTACTGCTAAAAAGATAGAGGAAATTAATAATTTTCAGCAAGAGCCGGATGAAACTCTTTACCAGGCTTGAGAGCGATTCAAGGAAATTTTATTGAGATGTCCTCAACATTACTTGACCAGTATGCAGGAAGTGATTTTGTTTTACAAAGGACTGGATGTGCCTACTAGACAGATTCTTGATTCTAAGGGTGTTGTGCCTAAAATGAGTGCAACTAATGCTAAGAAAGACATCTAAGAAATGGCTGATCATTCTCAAAAATAGCACGATGAAACATCTACTAGAAATAAAAGTAGTAATACTTTTGATGGATTAGCTGCTATTCAAGCTCAACTGAACAATCTTAGCAGGGAAGTTAAGAAAGTAAATGAAAAAGTGTATGCTGCTAAAGTGGGGTGTGAATTATGCAATAGACCACATTACACTAAGGATTGTTCATTAAAGGAGGAAGGAAAGACACTTGAAGAGGCGTACTACACTCAGTTTGGAGTACCATTCCCACAAGCAGGAAGGTATAGAGCAACTGCTCCAGGATTCTACCTAAGGGATAATGGAAATACATCTTATCAAGAAAGAAGACAAACAATGGAAGAATCATTGAACAAGTTCTTGGATGAATCTACAAAAAGACATGATGAACACTCTTCTTTGATTAAGGAAATTTGAGCTTCAATGGATGATGCAATTAGAAATCAAGGAGCTTCAATCAAAGCATTGGAGATTCAAATTGGGCAAATGAGTAAGCTACTTCAAGAAAGGGGATTTGGAAGTCTTCCTAGTTCAACTGAAACAAACCCAAGAGATCATGTCAAGTCAATCACTAATACTAAAGAAGTTGAAACACTTAAGAAGGATGACAAGATGCCATTGATCGAGCTTAGTCCAATGACTATTCCTTTTCCTGGTTATTTGAAAGAAAATGGTTATGATGAGAAGGAAGTATTGAAGGAATTAAAGAAGCTACAAGTCAATTCAATAGAGTCTGCTACAAGCTTAAGGAGATTGCTTAAGGAAAAGTCGAGGATCGAGGAGGAGATCGAAGCAACAATGAACGTGCATTGCTCAACAATTCTTAAAGATGTTGTACCTCCAAAATAAAAAGACCTAGAAGTCTTACCTTACCTTGCAGTATTTATAATATGTGTTTTAATAAAGCCTTAGCTGACTTAGGAGCTAGTGTTAGTGTTATACCTTATTCGACCTTTACCAATCTAGGTTTAGGTAAATTAGCTCCTACTAAATTAATCATTGAATTGGCTGATAAAACTGTGAGACGTCCTAAGGGTATAGCAGAAAATGTGTTAGTAGGAATTGATAAATTTGTCTTTCCCGTACTCTTTATTGTTTTAGATATGCCCAAAGATATCCAAATTCCATTGATCCTTGGAAGCCCATTTTTGTCTACTTCTCATGCTAAAATAGATGTATTTAAAATAAAAATTGCTTTAAGAATTGGGAATGACAAAATAGTATTTAAGAGTGATAATCATATTCGTAACATAATTAAGAAGGTTTATGTGTTTGGATTAAGAGAGTGAATGGAACTTGATTTAGAAGCTAGACTAATGGGAGAAGCATTGATTTTAAATAGATCCCAAGAACTCAAACATGGGGATTTTATTGAATTAAATGATCTAAATGAACCATTAAAGCTTAATAATCAGGAGATAAAGGACTTAGATCCCGAGATTGAGGAAGGAGAGATTATTGATGAACCAATGGTCGATGTAGTCAAAATTAGGGATGATGAGATACTTGAGAAAATAGATGAATATCCTAGTTTTTGCGATTACGATAGGCAGATCCATATTAATTATGCTTATAATTTAGAATTTTCTTGCATGATAAGATATGAACATGTGAATGCTAACTTTTTCCCTGTTTTATCAATTCATCTTATTTCTAAAAGTTTTTATAATTCGATAATGAAAGAGAAAATTGAGTATAAATGGAAAAATGTAGTTGGAGTTTTTATGAATGTGCCTATTGTAACACCCCCAAATATGGGTTGCAGCGGAATGTTGAATATCCGAAGGCGTTACTTCATAGATCAATAGCACAAGATATGAGAACGACCACTAAACGTGCCTTTAAAAAAAAGATACATTGGATTAACAAAATACTTGTTCATTACATAAGCTCATGGCTTCAAATTGTTCGACAATATAAGTAAAGATTTCGGTTTATAACAAATGTTCCCAAAATGTAGTATGCCCCAAATCTTTAGTACTGAATCTTTCCAAAAAGTGACCCCCAATGTATCTAGGCACCTCGTGCCTTATTGACATGAGAAAAACATGCTTAAAATGTCAACATAAAGTTGGTGAATTCATAGGTTTATGTAAATCGATAGTAGGACCGCAAGGTTTCTAAGTGTATGATTAAGCAACAGATGCAAACATCATAAAAAGTAATTACGTTTTCCTAAGCTCATGACCTTGAAGCTCAACGTGTATGAATGCAATAAATTGCCAACATTGCCAGTGAATGATGTTCTAACCCGCAACATCCTAAATCCGACATGGTATACGTTTGTTGTCCGGCCAACCGGCACAGTGAGCGCTACTCACCCAAACGGGGATGTCAATCCCATAAGTTAGAGGTTTGAGTAGTTAAGAAACGTTAAATTCTGGTGTGACAAATTGTGCATAAACTAGTGTAATACTTGTTAATGAAGTGGTTTAAGTTGGGTATGGTGTCGGGGTTGACATGGGGTTATGAAACACTTAGACATCCATCATATGATTGTTTACAATGTGCTTTAAGATTTTGGCGTAGTAAGCGTGTTAACACGAGTTATTTTGATGTATAGATTGTGCTAGTTGTTGTGAAGCTTATTTTTGGAATCTTTTGGAAAGCTAAGCAAAGGTGAGTTTCATAGCCCCTTTTTATCATGTTATTTTGAGAATGATGTTTGTCTTGTTGTCATGTTAAAATATTTTTAAGCTTGCTGTAGTTATGTGTATTGGATCGTGGGCACGTTCTGTCCCGTTGTGTTGCGATAATTATTGTTTGGTATTGTGGATCCCAATATGCAAAACGAGGTGTGACAGTGGTAAGACTGCGTGAGCTAATATGAGGCCATGTAGCGCACATATGTAGTTGATATGATTGTGGATCGTGGGCACGTTCCGTCCCGTTGTTGTTAATTGTTGTCATGAATTGTTTTGGTAATTGCAGCAGCTAATTGAAAGTTTATTTTGGATATTGTTGTATGTCGTAAACCTATGATTCTCGCTTAACTTTATGTTGACGTTTTAAGCATCATTTTTAGGTGAGCTTAATGGTGCTAAGATAGAGCGAAGTGGCTAGAAGAGACCGTAGGATGCTTGGAGTTTATTTATGCTTTCTGTTTGAATAAGCGTTTGAATGAATTTGATTGGTTTATGTTTTGCTTGTCATTTATTGACTGAGACTCTTTTCATTAAAAAGGACCCGTTAGGTTTTGGGTATTGTTTGACACTTTGTGTCTCTTGCTTTATTCTTAGTTTTCATTTTAGTATTCTCTATATAGACACCATGTGTTGTGATGATATCCATTCTTGTTTACGCCTCGCGTTTCCGCCTTGGCGGGGTGTGACAGATTGGTATCAGAGCCATTGGTTATAGAGAACTAGGTGGTTGAGCCTAGACTATAGCTTAAGGGTCCCTCATATAGATGCATTTAGGGCTTATATGTAAGTATATACCTATTATGCTTATTTTCCCTAAATTTCATGAAGTACATTATACTATATATATTATATATTATATATATAAGTTAAGTTTTCCTTCATTATTTTGAGATCCGTATCCTGATATAGTATATGTTATGTTGTCTATCATAGTATGTCTCCTCCTAGGCATCAGCGTTACTGTTAGAACATTGCGTTTGCAACTGGTTGTAGGAGAGTGGGTAGGAGGAAGTGGACTAACCGCAGAATCCGAGTCCCTGCTTTTATGCGTTCGTGTAGAATCGAGGAAGAGTTAACTTGGGTTAAGACTTTTGGTAAGGAAGTCGAGGAGTATGTGACTAAGGTAATTGCTAAGGATGGTACTGTTACCCGCTTTGGAGGACGATTTCCTCATTTCATTGAAGAAGAAGAAGAGAAGAAACCTAAGCCTTATAACTTATATAGATTTGTAGATCTCATGGAATTGAGCTAAGTGTATGCTAAGACTGGGTTTTCACCCCATAGGATACCTTAGTTGACGAAATCCACAATGGATGGCTGAGTGAGGAAGAAGAAGCCGACTCAGATGTGAATCTACTACAAGTAATTGTCCCCACACCGTTTGAAATGGAAGATCAATGAAGGAGTGAAGCTTGAGCCGTTGTTTAGTATCGTCTTTTGTTTGTGTCATGTTCGTCCTCGTCATTCGTTTTGTTTTAGTAGGCGTTTGAAGCCATTGTTCGAGATGTTATTTTGGTGTCGAATATTATTCAAGTATTTTAATAATAAGGCTTAAGCATTAAGGATTATTCCTTCTATTGTGTGATATTGTGTGATGATCATATGTGCAATGTGTTAGATTATGTGCATGAAGTGCCAAGAATTGGTGCAATTTGATCATTTCCAAACTTGACCGTTCCCAGAAATTTCTCCACAAAATTAGTTAGAAGTTTGAGATTTCCGGTCATGTGCTTTGAGCACCCAGAGTCTACGATGAATAGAACTATCTCGACGAGCTGCAAAAGAATTAGAAGACGATGGAGTATTAGACACAGTGGAACACCTAGGAGTCTTATGTTCCAAAATATTAGCAGTTCTAGATGCATTTCCTAGAGGCATACTAACGTTTGGGTTAACATTTCCTATTTGAGACTTAGGTTTCCAATTGTATCCGGGTGGTGTATACTTAGGATACCACCAACTGCATGTCTTACTAACTTGCTCATAAAGCTTCTTAGATATGTTTCTAGATTCATTGACAATGGAGTCCGTTGCAACGATTTTCTTACTGAATGTTGCAACAGATTGGTTCACATTATGCTTGGGTTCTCTAGTACTAACAGGCACAGCCATTGGTTGTCTAGTCCTAGAATTCACGCCATTGATATAATGTAGAACACACAAATCATGATTGTCATTCAGCACACACTTTCCACAAGTAACACAGACAAAGTTAACATTCGAGGTCTTAGCATTCAAACTGTCATTACATGCAGTTACAGACGTTTTATCATTTGAAAACTTAAACTTCCTACGGTGGTCTTCTACTTCTTGCTTCTTCCCTTGACTATTGTTAGACATGACTCTATCTTCCAGATGATTGCTCTTAAGCTGTGGTCTGCTAACACTAGTATTGGGAATTACTCCTGTAGAGAAAGACACACGTTTGTTAGGTTTCCTAATGTCTTGATGCAACTGAGGTGTTCTAGTTTGATTAGGCTTTGTGTGCACTTTATACATTCCTGGTGCAATCACATTTATGTTCTTGACAATTGGCAACATATTCTGAGGCAAAATATGTACAGTGACTGGTTTTGAAAAATCATTGGACACATTTTGTGTGGTAACTGGCTTTGACTTTGAGAAATCTTTCTTTGCAAGAGAATCTGAAAAAATAGCTGGTTTACCTAAAATGGATTGTCTTTGACTTTTAAAAGCATTCGGTTGTCGAATAACCGATGATTTTTCAAACTTAGTTTCCACAGATTTTCCTTTCATCTTTTCTATGAGTTTCTTCAACTCACTTATTGCAATTCCTTTGTCTTGTAATTGAGCTTTCAAGTCTTGAATTTCAAAATACTGTTCACGTTCTTTCAGAAATACGTTTGACTGATTTTCTTTGAAAGATTTGTCATTTTTTATCTTTTCTTTACACTGTTGTAAATCAAGTTCAAGATTAATCGCATGTTTCTGAAGTGCTTCAAAACTCTTTGACATTGTTCTACTTTTTGAAAGCTCTTTTTCAAGATGTTCACATTTTTCCCAGGTTTCTACGTAATCACATTGCAAATTAGTAAATTCATCCAGATCAGTGTACACACCAAGTATTGCATTCATGTGATCAGCATAGTAATATTCCCTTGAAAGTCGGTCGATTTCATTCAAAAAATGTGTTTTTTGAGTTTCCAGTTGAGATTATGAGGAGTGTTACTTTATGTTTAAGAGAATTAAGTCAAAAAAATGTATCTCAAATCAGCAACCATTTCCTCGTTCAAACACAAGTGAAAATTCTCTAAGTCCGCATTGATTCTTCTAATTTGGGGGCAAAAATTTCCTTCGATTGTGTTTTGAATGAAAGGATCTATGTTATCAAAATATGTTCTTTTAGCAATTATTTATTTACAATGTTCCATTCCATCAAAAATCGTGTCAACACACTATTTAATCTTGAAAAGTTCTTTAGAGCTTTTACACTTTTGATCCCAAGGAATGGATTCATCCATTCGTTTTTCTAACTGTAAACTCCCGTATAAAAGGTCACTACTTATTTTAACTCCTATATTAATTTTATAAATTTACATTTTTCAAAAATTGGGTTAAAATCAAAAATTCGGAAATTCTGGCGAGTTCGAACCGTAAGTCGACCTATTATCGATCGGAAGCTGGATGGACGGGTAACTATTGCCCGTAAATTTTAATAGAGGCATTTCATATGAATAATATTATACGGCCTATTTGGATGTGACGTGTTTTAAATTATTGTTTCGCAAAATTTAAGCGCGTTCCGTGCATAGGAATAATATTCGTTTTTAACAAGAACGAGAAACCGTGAATTTTTATTCTCGAGAGCGTGGAAAATTTATATTTTATTTTCATTTTTGTAATTTTAAACTTCTCCCATTGGTTGCCGAAAATTAGACTAAAAATCGTGTTTTTATAAAAATTACCAAACCGGGCTAGTTTTTGGGCCCGAAAATCTATTAAATACAAAGTTAATAAAAATCGGTCCAATTCCCTCTCCCTTTTCTTTTTCAGCCGAAACCAACAACACCATATTCATAGATATGTGTAACTCATTTTTTTTTTATACCATTACTTATTTATAAAACAAACCACATATTTTTGGCACAATAAACTTCCCTACTTATTTCTTTTAAATAAACCAAACACAATCATTATGCACCTCCTCATCTTATTTGGCCAAAAACCCAAGCCCAATCAAACCATACCTATTTGTTCTCCTTTGCATGCAAATACCTTATATAGTACACAAACCTTTCACAACTTTTTATAAACCATCATCATTTCCACATTTTTCCATACATGCAAATCTAGTCATTTCCCCTAGTTCAAAAATTGAAAAGAAAAGTCCTACCATCTCTAAAACCATGCACTACTTTTATACACACACACACTCAAACTCTATATCTTTTTTTTTTCTCTACAAACCAAACATCATCATTGTTTCTTCTCCCATTCTATTCGGCCAATTCACTACACCAATCAAACCTCATTTTTTTTTTGCATGTTATTAGCTTATAAGACACTCCATCTTCTCTTTAAAATACATAGATATCACCACTTATCAAGCATGGGATTTTCTAAATCTTGATTTGGGGTTTCTCATCAATTGAAGGCTAAAAGAGTGTCAAGGGTTAAATTGTGGTGGTTTTTAACAAGATTGGTGAAGTAAAAATCAAGCTAAGGCTTTGTTTGTTGGTTCCTATTATTCAGAAGCCCTAGAGTCCAAAGAGAAGAGATTTTCTTAATCTTGATTTCATTATTCTAAATCATTGTGAGCTCTTATTTCACTTACAATGATTATGAGTTATTTTGGTTTTGCGTGTTCTTGATTTTTCACTTTTATAAACATACATGGTCATGAACTTTGATTCTTGTTTTGATATATAAAAGTCATGTTATTGTATATGGGATATGTTAAAATGATGTATAGTGGCATTGCATAAGGTTGATTGGTGATTTAAATAAAGTTTTGGATTGATTTATTATCCGTGATAATCTGTGATTTGTGAGACAGTTTTAGGGCAGAGTAGCAAAAACAACGTTATCATAACTTTAAAAATATGGATCTGGGGGTCTGTGATTAAATTACATAGGTAGATAGGTATATGTCTCATCTCTATGGGATAGTTGGATGCTCAACCAATTGTTTCGGACGAGTGAGATATGGCCAAAATACGAAACATGGGTCGAATTAAACCATCGATTTAGGTAATGCGTGTTTTTCTACTGATTTATTGAACTAAAGGTTGGGTTTTTAAAACATGTACTGTATACTATACCATCATCGGGAAGGCTCCGCACTTGGCCTCACATTCGATGCCATTATAGATTTTTATTTATGGTAGTTTTCGTAAAAAGTGTATATTTTTGACGACACATTCTGTTTTTGGTAGTCTGTCCACTAAATTAGAAATTCCCATGATTGTAAAAGTTTTAGATTGGATTGGGTTTAATTTATGGAATAATTCAATTGCTTTCCATGAGCGAAAACCTCATATTCATAGCCCTTACGGATTAATAGTTATGCTTTCTTAAAAACTGGTCAAATCAGAAACTGAAATTTTACGTCTTTTCTAATAACATATAAAGTACACAATTATGATAATAAGATAAAAAGTAATATATTAAACTTAGTATATGTTTAATTAGTTATAAACTCAGGTTATTAGGCATATTTTGGAATAAATCCATTACGTTAAGTCAAGGTTTTGCACGCCCGCATATATCTAAGAAAATATTCCCATAATGTTAAAAAATTTTACGTTGTTGTTACTTTTATATCTTACTAAGTCACGTCACTCCTATAGGTGGTCGGTGATTGTTGGTGATCTCTCTCGATCTATATACTCAGCTTCTCGATCTTCGTCGTTTACTTGACTTACGGTGAGTTCATAGCCTCGCTTTTCAAGTATTTTTCTTAAACCCCGCGAGGGAGATGCATGCTAGTTTTTATAAAACGAACACAAGTAGGTTTTTTCTCTATATGTTGGTCCGTATGTGAATATGTTGTTGCTTGAGTAGCTTTCGTCAAAGACCCCAATCGTGAGCCGTCAACTACCTATGATGGGTAGCCGCTCATACAATTAATAGCGCTATGGGCTTGACAACCCGGTTCGGTTTTTGGGAAGTTTGTATCCGGGAAAGTGAGCACTCCCAATGTACGGACATATTGTATGGAGATGTAAGTAGGTATCTGACGAAAATACCTAGCCTGGGGGCATTCATTATATTATTAATTGATTATGGATTTCGTCAATGGGATCGGTGTCGCGAGCTCAATGCAACTGTTGTTTATTAGCTTGTCTGGCCCACAAGTCTATATGATGCTTATGAATATTATAATGCTTGTGTTCAACCCTTTTTCAACTGTTTATTACTTATAAAACCTATGAATTCACTCAACCTCGTGTTGACTTTTTAGCATGTTTCATCTCAGGAAATTGAAGTGCGGAGGCTTGGAGGCAATAAAGAGGAGGATTTGCGCTAAATTTTTGTTCATCATTTAAAAACCCATTCCCCATTAAAAACTTGTTTCAGTTTGGTTATATCCAACTTATGTATTGTATGGTGATGATCTTTTGGGACTACGCTTTTGAACTCTGATAATAAAATAATGGAATGGTTGTTTGTTTTAAAACGTCTCTTTGAGTCGTTCTTTATATCTTGTGATTATTTTACTAATATTTAACACCCAAATTCTTGGTTCCGCTGCATGTAAATTTGGGGGTGTTAAGATTGGTTCAAGATGTAAATGTGGGGGGGGGTTGGGGGGGGGTGGGGAGGGGGGGGGGAGGGGGGGGGAGGTGAGTTCACAAAAAACGACATTACTTTTATATCTAAGCCACATGTTATAGAGATCTAGGTCGTTTTTAAAACCTATAAATCTATAAACCTAATTATTTTGAATTTTTTTTATTTTTTTTTAGCGCGCAAACTCCTCGAGATGCCGGCCAAGTCATCCTTGTGATTACCATTCTTTTGTGATTATCATTCTTAATACTTATACCTTGCGGGTGCATTATTGCTAAGTATTTATTGAATAAATACTATGATTTATATCAAAATATACATCGATTGGTAAACCATATATTAAGGTTTTTTCTTTGTTTTATTTACATGTTTAAATAAATCATTATTAAAAGATTATAATATTCATTTTGATTGCATTGCGTTTCATTCGCATGTTGCAATAAAATTTTATATATGTAGTGACCTTAATACTTTATTCTATGCGATATTATGTCGACTTCTCATGATACTTTTCTCTATAGCGTTTTTTACTATTTGTTTATATTATGTGTAATGACCGATTACATATACTCGTTCGATTTGAACCGAATTATTTTACCCGACTTACTTTTATCGTTGTGCGTACCTTCGTTGTACGATTGTTTGGGATTATATAAGTATTTGATCCGATGAGATTATACAATTATCATTTTACTACCCGTGCGTGTTATTTCCCTATTTAACTTCTTTAGTACTTATTATAGATTTCGAATTGCTTGTCGTTCTTTTTCCATGGTGCTATTACGCGAAAAATCTTGGCTTAAATTCGGAAATCGTATTGTGGTTTTCCAATCTTTTCGTTGGCTTATCATGGCCACCCGTTGACAACGACATCGAAATAGTTGTAACTTTCTTTATTCTACCGATCATTTACTTCCGACTCGGAATTGTAACACTCGTTTATACTCCGAGGACGCCATTGTCATCTTGTGACTCATCGTCTAGAATGTGACGGTTGAATGGAATACGAATTTACTTGTATAAATTTTAATTATTCTTTTTTTTCATAAGAACCTCCTTGCTTCGGAAGCGCGACTCGTTAATGTTTTTGTCTTTTTTCCTTGTGCTCTTGTGATTATGAAAAAATCTGCGGGCATTGTTTTACTCTCAGCTTTGTCATTGGCATTATTGAAAATATATTTTTAAATGCATTTCATTATGCCGTTAATATAATTTATTTTTGGTTGTTTTGGAATCAATTTAGTCATGTGTGTATATAAGTTTTGATATTTTAATAGTGTTGATATACCGCTTAGTTGATGGGGGGTATGATTGTTGAATACTTGAGAATTTTGTGGATTCGATTGAAATTTTGAGGTGTCGTCCAAAATATTTATATTTAGTGCAGAAAAATATTTAAAAATGTTGTTAAGGATGTTGTAAAAATATTTTTATAAAAGTTAGGCTTAAAAATATGTTAGTACTTGTTGAGACGATAGTTTTGATATAAAACTCGACCCGTAACTCTCAAAAACGAAGTTTTTGTGGCCATCCGAAGTTTAGAAATCGTTTAAAACAAATTCTACACTATTTTTATAATTAGTTGCTGATACAGTTTTCGAGTGCCGTTTCAGGCCCTTTCTGGTCCGAATCGGCCTTCGGTTAAAACTACAAAGTTGTTTAAAATGCCGTTTTAGTTTTTCGCGAGAACGCCCGAGTCTAAAATCGAGTAATAACGGGCCTAAAAGCTAGATCAAAATCTGCATTTTTCATTTTATTGAAATTGTATCAGATCTGATGTAAGTGCGTTTTCATCATTTTCGGTATCATTTTGGGTTCTGGCTTTAAACACGGTAGTTGTCCGGAATATCGTTTTGATAAAAAAAAAACTCGCGAAATTTGGTCTAAAAGTGCAAAAGTGTGGGGATTCTGGTCTAAGTACAGATCTGCGTTTTTGTAAAGATATTTCAACAACTATTTTCGAAAAATGAGCTGATACAATTTTTAACTTGAGATTCGGGCCCTTTCTGGTCCGAACCGGACTTTTGTTAGAACATAAAAGTTGTTTATTTTGATGATTTTTATAAAAACTCGCGAAATTTTGTCTAAAAACGCTAGATGATAGAAAAACATTGTGGTAAAAGTTAGTGGTTCGTCTTTTTGGAAGAATTGAAATAGTTGCTGAATTTTGTTAAAAAGTTGGGTTTTAAGCGTTTTAGTGACCGTTTGAGCTTGCAAAACGTTAACGAATGTTATTATATGACTAATAAATTATTGGGTGCGTCCGATCATGTTTAAAAATAGAAAGTCTATTTTCGTAAACTTTAAGTATATAAAGACATGTTGCGGAAAATAAGAATAGTATATGAATAATGGATGGGTCGGTATTATCGGGAACATAATATTTTATTTAACGATATTAATGTCTTCGAAAGTTCGAACTTACTAAAATGGAACTTTCTAAAAATAGAAACCTTGTATTTATAATTTGACGACGGTAGATTGGGTTAAGCATTTGGTTTATTGGTGAGGTGTCGGTGTTAATTGAAAAAGTAATTTTTTATTTAACCGATATTAATGTCCCATAAATATCTGGGACCTTCTAAAAATGCAACCTTCTAAAAATAGAAAAACTTTCCTAAAATAGTTTTAAACTTTCTCTAAAGCACTGGTTGTCAATTTACTTAGGAAGTTCCACACATTGGGTTTCATTATTCTTTTATATATATGAGACTTATGTGTTTATTTATTTTATCTCCCATGTTACTAATGCGCACCATCGCTTTTGGGGCGGTTATAATATTCTTGTATTCGTATTCCTCCATCGCCATGTGATATCAAGTATCTCATGATGATTCCGGCTAAACCCTTTTGAAGCCATATCTTATTGTAACCATTTCACCAATTAATTTGTAAGCCACTCTTTGCTACTCTCATGCATGCCACTCACTATTTTATAAGCTAATGTAATGTCACCTTATAAAATTTAAATTGCTTTCGTTTTACAAATTGTTTTACTTGGGTCTCATAAAATATTTGTTCTGAGCTCTTAAAAATTTCTTGTTTATCTAGAAAATTTCTTTACTTCCATATTATGAAGCGTTTCATACATTATTTCTAAACGGTATGGTTTATACAAAAAACAAAAAAAAAACCAAAAAAAAAACCTAATTTGACGAAACTGAGCATTGCATTGCTAGTCCTTTATTATACATAGCCTGATCACCTATGTATAATTTAGGAGGAGCCATGCAAGACTGAATAGTAGTCACCGTAAGATCTTGATAAAGACAAACTTTTTACCTATTGTTCTGGAAAACAAAATTTTTGTGTGTTATACAAGTGGTATAAATTGAGGGCATCCGCATATGTACCCCTATCTCTTCTCGAACGAATTCTCCATATGCGGGTACGTTCTGACTTACAACGTTCGTTTAATTTCCTTTCCATTTTCTTCATGATGGAAATTCTTTAGCGGCCGCTCGTCTAATATTCTTTTTTTTATTTTTTTTTGACCATTAATACCAATTTAGAGGTTCTGAGTTTCTATGCTTCTTCTCGACCCGCCTTCTTTGAGTAACATTTGGTTTATAGATCTCCGAGATGTATCGGGTGTGATAATGAAGTATGATAAAGAGTTACGCGTATCCGCCATGATGTTCGTCCTTTTACTGACTCGAAATTTGTTCGTGCGAACCATGCGTTAACTTCTCTATTTTAATCGCTAACCTTGTCTCTTTTGTACAAGTGTCGATCTAAAACTTTCTTCGATTTGAGATTTGTTGTATGGATTTCCTTTTTCGGTTGTGTATCGACCGTCGCAAACTTAATGTACTGACGGTGAACCGTCTCTATGAAATGACGACTGGCTAAATCTTTTTCCAATTTTTGGACCGCCGGTCACTTATATTCCCATTTGCTTTCCTTAGGATACCCTCCGCGACATTAAAAAATTTTATTTGTTTGTTATTTGTTTCCCTCATACCATTGCTACGCATTTATGGTTTGTATCCTTTGTTCCAGCCTTCTTGCTATCTTGTTACTTTGTTAACTCCCCCGAGCAATTCCATGTCTACCTTATAAAGCGCTAAAATACCTTCAAGGATATGGTAAATTTTAAAATTTTTCACAAGGTTCTAAATACATAATACCTTCTCATGTTAAAGAGTCGTTCTAACCACCCTCTTTGTAAGGAAAACATAATAATATTTATAATAACTCCATGCCTTATCCTTCAATTCACATGGTTTATACATCACAATATAATCACTCTTAATGAAATGACGATTTAAAACTTCTTTTCAACAAATGAATCTTAACGTTTGGGAAAATTTTATTTTCCTAAATAGCAACCACGAATCCGAGAGTTCAAACAAAGCCTTTATCGTAATTTATCTAATCGGGTTTTCAAAAGCACCACCTAGTGTTTAGTGGAAACCTATTTTACCTTCATTTGAACATCGTTTTGTCAAGAAAAAACCTAATAAGTGCCTTAAAAATGTGTGGATCCCACTAAGGATACATATCGTTTTAACTCTCTAATGAATAGTTTAAAAATTCTCCTTACTAGTGATTTCGTTTTCAAATCACCGAAAACCCTTAATAAATCCTCCCTTAATAATATTTTTCATCATTTATGAATGACTTAACACTTTAATTTGATAACGAACGAAACTTCACCATTTTCATAATCTTAGAAAGTGTCTTAAGCTAGTTTATAAAAACAAGTTACATTTACTCCTACTCCTCGATTCGACTCCGTTGGTGATTAAAACAATATATAAAATTCTGGACGGGGTTTATTAATGTAGACATTCAGTATTTTAATGTCAGTATGTAATTCATACCTTGTTCTCATTTTCTAGTAAAGTGGAATTCTTGCGTTTTTACTTTTGGACCGCAAGGTTTAAGGATTCACGAACTTTCGTTTCTTGGTAATCTTAAGTTCTTTTAGGCATTTCATTCCGTTTAGTGACTTAGTGGTTTATTCTATCTTTGAAATCCCTCGGTGGCCTTAAAAGCTAGTTTTGGTATCTTTCGTTAAAATTCATGTATCAGTCACGTTTAGTCAAAATCTTATGTTTTCGCTTAAAAATCGTACTCCCGCAACCCTCCTTGGGCAAGCGTAAGGCGAATCGGAGGAACCGAGCGCCGGGACGTCGCTCCCGTAAGGAGGGGAGAATGTAAACTCCCGTATAAAAGGTCACTACTTATTTTAACTATTTTTTTTTCCCTTTTTAATTTTTAATTAATTTAATAAAATTTACATTTTTCAAAAATTGGGTTAAAATCAAAAATTTCGGATTCTGGCGAGTTTCGAACCGTAAGTCACCTATTATCGATCGAGAAGCTGATGGACGGGTAACTATAGCCCCGTAAATTTTATTAGAGGCATTTCATTTGAATATATTATCACCGGCCTATTTTGGATGTGACGTGTTTTAAATTATTTGTTTCGCGAAATTTAAGCGTCGTACCGTGCATTGAATAATTATTCGTTTTAACAAACGAGAAACCGTGAATTTTTATTTTATTCTCGAGAGCGTGGAAAATTTTATATTTATTTCATTTTTGTATTTTAAACTTCTCCATTGGTTGCCGAAAAATTAGACTAAAATGTGTTTTTATAAAATTTACCAAAACCGGGCTTATAGGTTCTTGGGCCGAAAATCTATTAAATACAAAGTTAATAAAAATCGGTCCAATTCCCTCTCCCTTTTCTTTTTCAGCCGAACCCAACAACACCATATTTATAGATATGTGTAACTCATTTTTTTTTTTGATACACATTACTTATATTATAAGAGAGATAAACACAAAACCACATATCTTTTGGCAAATAAAAACTTCCTACTTCATTTCTTTTAAATAAACCAAAACAATCATTTATGCACTCCTCTTCTTATTGGGCCAAAAACCCAAGCCCAATCAAACCATACCTATTTGTTCTCCTTTGCATGCAAATACCTTATATAGTACACAAACCTTTCACAACTTTTTATAAACCATCATCATTTCCACATTTTTCCATACATGCAAATCTAGTCATTTCCCCTAGTTCAAAAATTGGAAAAAGATCTACTCTAAATACCATGCGTAGTTTATACACACACACACTCAAACTCTATATCTTTTTTTTTCTCTACAAACCAAACATCATCATTGTTTCTTCTCCCATTCTATTCGGCCAATTCACTACACCAATCAAACCTCATTTTTTTTTTGCATGTTATTAGCTTATAAGACACTCCATCTTCTCTTTAAAACACATAGATATCACACACTTATCATGCAAGGATTTTCCTAAATCTTGATTTTTGGGTTTCTCATCAATTGAAGGCTAAAAGAGTGTTAAGGGTTAAATTGTGGTTGTTTTTAACAAGATTGGTGAAGTAAAAATCAAGCTAAAGTTTTGTTTGTTGGGTCCTATTATTCGGCAGCCCTAGAGTCCAAGGAGAAGAGATTTTCTTAATCTTGATCATCTATTCTAAATCATTGTGAGCTCCTTTATTCCTTACATTGATTTATGAGTTATTTTGGTTTTGCATGTTCTTGTAATTTTATTTTATAAACATACTGGTTCATCCTACAAATAAAATAAACAACCATCCCTCAGAACTTTGATTCTTGTTTTGATATATAAAAGTCATGTTATTGTATATGGGATATGTTAAAATGATGTATAGTGGCATTGCATAAGGTTGATTGGTGATTTAAATAAGTTTTGGATTGATTTAATTGTGATTTGTGAAGACAGTTTTAGGGCAGTAGCAAAAACGTATCATAACTTTAAAAATATGGCTTGGGGTCTGTGATTTAAATTAATAGGTCGATAGGTATATGTCTATCTCTATGGGATACGTTGGATTGCTCAACCATTGTTTCGGACGAGTGAGATATGGCCAAAATACGAAACAAGGTCGAATCTGAACCATCGATTAGGATGCGTGTTTTTCTACAGATTATTGAACTAAAGGTTGGGTTTTTAAAACATGGACTTATACTAGACATCATAGGGAAGCTCCAGCACTTGGCCTCACATCGATTGCCATTATAGATTTTATTTTATGGTCGTTTTCGTAAAAGTGTATATTTTGACTAACATTCTGTTTTGGTAGTCTGTCACTAAATTAGAAATTCCCATTGATTGGTAAAAGTTTAGATTGATTGGGTTAATTTTCTGGAAACTAGATTCAAATAGCTTTCCATGAGCGAAAACCTCATATTCACAGCCCTTACGGATTAATAGTTATGATTTCTTAAAAACTGGTCAAATCAGAAAACTGAAATTTTACGTCTTTTCTAATAACATATAAAGTACACAATTATAATAATAAGATAAAAATTAATATATAAAACTTAGTATATGTTTAATTACTTATAAACTCAGGTTATTAGGCATATTTTGGAATAAAACCATTAGTTAAGTCAAGGTGCAACGCCACGCATATATCTAAGAAACATATCCCATAATTGTTAAAAAAAATTTACGTATTGTTTTTACTTTTATATTTTACTAAGTCACGTCACTCCTATAGGTGGTCGGTGATTGTTGGTGATCTCTCTCGATCTATATACTCAGCTTCTCGATCTTCGTCGTTTACTTGACTTACGGTGAGTTCATAGCCTCGCTTTTCAAGTATTTTTCTTAAACCCCGCGAGGGAGATGCATGCTAGTTTTTATAAAACGAACACAAGTAGGTTTTTCTCCTAGCTGGGCACCGTATGTGATTATAGGTGTTTGCTTGAGTAGCTTTCGTTCATAAGACCCCCAATCTTTATTGTGAGCTGTCAACTACATGTGATGGGTAGCCACTCATACAATTAATAACGCTATGGGCTTGACAACCGGTTCGGTTTTGGGAAGTTTGTATCGGGATAGTGAGCACTCCCAATAGTACGGACATTATGTATGGAGATGTAAGTAGGTATTGACGAATAATACCTAAGCCTGGGGGCATTCATTATATTATTTAAATGATTTATGGATTTCGTCATGGGATCGGTTGTTCAGCGAGCTCAATCGCCAACTGTTGTTATTAGCTTGTCTGGCCCACAAGTCTATATGATGCTTATGAATATCTATAAATGCTTGTGTTCCACCCTTTTTCAACTATTTATTACTTATAAAACCTATGAATTCACTCAACCTCGTGTGGTCCTTTTTAGCATGTTTCATCTCAGGAAATTGAAGTGCGGAGGCTAGGAGGCAATAAAGAGGAGGATTTGCGCTAAATTTTTGTTCATCATTTAAAAACCCATTCCCCATTAAAAACTTGTTTCAGTTTGGTTATATCCAACTTATGTATTGTATGGTGATGATCTTTTGGGACTACGCTTTTGAACTCTGATAATAAAATAATGGAATGGTTGTTTGTTTTAAAATGTCTCTTTGAGTCGTTCTTTATATCTTGTGATTATTTTACTAATATTTAACACCCAAATTCTTGGTTTCGCTGCATGTAAATTTAGGGGTGTTAAACTAACAAAGTTGTTTGTTTACGAAAAGACTCTTTGGAAAATTCATGATTAGAAGATGTATGACTCATCTTTGACGTTCTTGGAAAATAGTGTTTTTCAGGCGACTTTTCCCGTTGTGGAACGAACAAATCATAAAGATTATTCAACTTGTCATAATCAAACAGTCTGATTAAATCAATTAATTTTGATCGACTTTCTTTGTCAAGACGAATCGTTTCGTCAGATTCAGGTGCTAACATTAAGGCAAGATTATCATTATAGCAACCTATATCATACAAACGAGGATTAGCTCTTTGAGCTTTCTTGAGGAACTCAGGTTTTTCCAAACTCATTTTATAATTTTCGATTTAAGCATATTCATTATTTGAACAGGATTGGGGTTTTAGATACAATATCATTTCAAAAACCTTTGAACTTTTGTTTTCTAAAGCAATGACTGTATCAAGGTTCTTTGTCTTCACGAGTTTTGTAAAGCGTAAGTTGTGGCCTCTGAACAGATTGGCTGGTTTTATATACAATATCATTCAATACCTTGACTTTGTTTTCTAAAGCAATGACTTTATCAAGTTCTTTGTTTTCATGAGTTTCGTAAAGCTTAATCTGAGCCTCTTTTGCTTGTGACATTATAGAGATGGTTTCTTGATGTGCACAAAGCTCCTTTTTCATATCCAAAATCGTTTGATTTAAATCATTTATTTGTCAAGTATATACATTAGATGACTTTTCAAAATCAAATTTGTATGACATTAAATCCCCTTTAGCTTTTGCACAATCAATTATACTTATCAAGTTCCGCTTGGAACTTCTTAAGGTCTTTAAACATCAACTGATTAGTCTTAGACAGTTCATTGTTTGCTTCTTTGAAATAGTTATTTGATGATTCCAAAAATTTATTTCGGTTTTTGCTGTCATCAATTTCACATTTTAGTTTATTAATTAAAGAAGCAAGCAAATCACGTTCTTGATCAAGATCATCAGTATCATCCTGGTCATCCTGATCTCTATCATAACATATATCTAATGAATCAATAGGGATATTGGTGTCACCATGTTCCGCCAGATATATGTCATTACTAGATTCAGGTTGCTCAGGATGTTCATTTTCCATGGCAAACATATTATAGTTGTCATTATTGTTTTGTACCTTATGCATTGGCTCATCATCAAAGATTGGTCCAGAATTGTCAACTGGATCTGGAGTAACCTCTTGAATCTATGCCACGTACATACAATATGCTTCCAATTCCTGATCACCAGACTCATCATCAGTATCATCTTTCAAATCAGCTTGTTCTGCATTCAACTGAACCTCAGCTTCCTCTTGTTTACACAATAACATCTTTTCCTAGTGATAAGCTACATCCTTTACTCGTTTTGGTTTTTGACATTCCCTTGATACATGCCCATATTCCTTGCAGTTATAACACTGAATCCCATACTTCTGCACAACCGGAGTACCTATATTTTCCCTAGGCCCATCAACATTAACTGCCCTTTGATTATCATACCCAGTTCCTCTGTTGATTCTTAGAGAATTATCTTGATTAGCTCTACTGGTGTTTGATGAAGTTCAATGGTTGTTGTTGGTAGGTTTGTAGATTTTATTAAACGAGAGAGAAATTAAATCCATGAGTTTTTCAATCTCCTTTTCCTTTGACATTTCCTCATCTTTAGTAACCGTAGCAGGCTCTGGATCATAAGTAGGAGCAGAAGAGGTAACAATTGCTTTTCCTCTGTTTCTGGTAGATTGTTCTGATCTGGTAGAGGAATATAGAGTGTTTTGAGTAGGATGGTTTTAAGGATGGTAAACTGGTTGTTGTTGAGCAACAAGTGCAAGTGGATTAGCAGTACCTGCTAGTCTTTCAGCTCTTATCTCATTGACTTCATTCTGGTGTTGCTTCAGGATGTCATAAAGTTTGTGATAGGAGAAGCAGTACTAACCCATAGTTAGTACTGCTAGTTCACTTTTGGAACTTTTTGAAGCTAGCAGTACTAACTTAAAGCTAGCAGTACTAACTCCAAGTTAGTACTGATAGTTAAAACTGTTAGTACTGGTGGTTCATTTTAGCTTATCAGCTTATTATTTCTGCTTATTTAAGATTCCTTAGCTTTTTTTTTAGAGTAGATTAAACCATTTTCCTTTACTGTCTTTAGGAGTAAGCTTATTTAGGCTTATTTTTCCTTTTCAAAGTATTTTCAATAGTGTATCAGTTTGTAGCTTTTTAGCTTATTTGCCATTCTAGTTTATTTTAGTTGCTTATTCTTATTCCTGAAGTGTTTATTAGGGTTAGGTAAATATCTGTTTTAGCTTATTTGCTTATTTCTTGTTTCATTGTGTTTTAGTAAAGCTAGCAGTACTAACTTATAGCTAGTAGTACTAACTTAAAGCTAGCGGTACTAACTCCAAGTTAGTACTGTTAGTTAAAACTGTTGTTAGTACTGTTAGTTAAAACTGTAGTACTGTTGTTAGTACTGCTGAGTTTCCTTGCTTAATTTAGCTTAATTATGCTTATTTCAACATAGCTTATTTAGAGTTAGTTTAAGCATATTTGGTTTGGTCTTAAGCTTATTTGAGCCTTATTTGTGTACTTAGTGTATAAAAGTTTTAAGTGTTATTGTTACCATTCTAGGTTTTATCTTGTTCCAGCTTATTTTCTTTGCTTATTTTTATGTGCATTTGCTTATTAGTGTTAGTACCCAATCATTCCTTGTCATATTCCAAGCAACCAATTAACCAAATCGTCATTCGATTTTCCATTCTAAGCCTCGATAGGGGAGAACATAACTCCCCCCCATGAACACACACTACTTCACCACACTATTACTAAACCTACAGTAACTAACCCGTCAACTAATACCTTATACCTTAAAAAAGACACACATCCTCATAATAAAGAAAAACAATTCAAATAAACTGCTACTCCTGCAATCCCCCCAAATTTACACACAAACACGCCACAAACCTACATACACCCCCAATATAAAACTATACTGCTCCCTCAAAAACTGGCTTTCCCCGGTTTCCCAATTGGCCTCTCTTCCTACTCCCCGTCTTCCCCTCCCCTCCTCACAGTCCCACGTGCAGGATACAGAACCGTCGGCAATCTGCGCCAAAATGACTTCGATCTTTCTCAACCCCTGATGATTATGTACCAATAAATATGAATACACAACAAGGATCAGAATCCGCGAGACCAATGAAACCGAAAGCAGTATAGAGTGTTCCCGGTTCTTTGTCCTCCCTAACGAGGCTAGAATGTGAAAATCGAAAGACCGAATTGGTAATTGGTTGCTTGAATTATGAAAAGAATGATTGGGTACTAACGCTAATAAGCAAATACACATAAAAATACAAAGAAAAATAAGCTGTGAACAAGAATAAAACCAAGAAATTGTAACAAACTACAAAAGAAAGATTAGGCTAGAGAATCAAACACAAGAACACCCTTCTCTTGTGTGGGCTGATTCGAACCAAAGAAACCCAAGATTACCAAGCTTCTAACCCTTCTCTAATATTGATAATACTCCTCCATCCAAACCCCAATCAAAACCCTTCAAGAAAACCCAAGAAACTAGCCCTAACTTCTTCAAATCTTCAAGAATCTTTACCAAACTTTGCAAGAGGCTTTAGGTTGGTGTTATAATGAATAAAAGGAGTAGGAAAATTTTGTGAGGGTGGTGATGGTGGTGCTATGGTGTTCGGCAGCAGCTAGAGAAGGAGAAGGGTGGAGAGGTTTTTGAAAATCTTGAGAAATAAAGGGGTTTGCATGTGTAGAAAATAGAGATTAATAATGAGGTTATAGAAAAGAGAAAAGGGTGGTGTGTGGGTTTGTAGAAGCCGGCCATAGGGCCTAGGTTTTGTAAAAAAAAAAAAATTATAATTTAATAAAAAAGTGTGTGAGGTTAATTAAGAAATGGTAAGGTTTTAAGGTAAAAAAAACGCGAGTTTTAACAAGGATTTACGTAAACGCGAAACACAACGGAAAATGAAAATGAGGAAAATTATAATCATCGAGGGATATTTTAGGAATATTAAATCACTTAAGATGCAAAAACGGAATAGATTTCTAAATACGGCTCACGCAAAGCTAAGAACGGGAAAATTCTTACTAAATCGGGTAAACGTAAAATAAATGACTTGCTTAAAAATGAAAATAGAAATAAAGCTCAGAGTAAATAGTAACCTTAAATACGGAATGTTACACTGGCCTTGTCTAGTTAAGTCTGTTTATGTAATAGAGTAGTTATCTTAATAGAATAGTTATCGTAGAGATATCTTAGGAAAGGATATGCATTATCCTTTTACATGTTTGTAAAGCCCATTAGGGTTTCCTTGGTGTATAAAAGGACATACTTTGACAATAGGAATTTGACTTTGCTTGAGCTGCTTCACTTCGCGGTCCATGATTTCTACTGGTTCCTCGATAAAGTATAATTTGTCATCAAGTTGGATCTCTTCAAGTGGGATAACCAAGTTTTCATCTGCTAGACATTTCTTGAGATTCGAAACATGGAAGGTGTTATGAATTCCACAGAGTTTGTCAGGAAGCCCCAACTTGTATGCCACGGGACTAATTCTTATGAACTCACCTTGAGCCGACGATAATATCAAGAAATATAAGAGCTGAAGAAGACAAATACTCCTAAGAGTGACCTAGAATAAAAGGTGTGACTTAGAAAAATAAACTAATACTCACGCGAAAGAAAATGAACCAAACGATAACTTTTAATAAAGTTTTACTTATGTCCGAGACTAGCATGGAATTGCATCCCATATTAGTGACTAAATTTATACTTAAATAGATGTTGTTCCTAATCCTGTAATAAATTAAGCCATTCATACCAATGTTACTCTTTTTACTCTTTACCCATCAACTCACACAAATTTACCCGTTTTGGTTTTACGTCTAGTAACTTTTATTTATAAAATTCTAAAATCTTCCAACTTTGTCAGATCATAAATCAAAATCCGTAATTCATATGAGCGTGAGGTTTTCAACCACCAGAAAGATTTTTGAGTCTAGTTTCCCAAAATATAAGTCTCATAATTATCAAAGTTCCGTAACTATGTGAAAAGACCATTTTATCCCTGGTTTATCCAAAACCAGATGAGTTAGTAAAACTTTTACCCTTTACTAAAATACCATGAGATCCCCAAACCATGATAGCAATGAAGGTGAGGTCAAAGGATATGGTTTCCTTATGATTTCTACTACTGACCCAATCTTTAAGATCTATCATTTTATGGAAAACATTTAGAGTTTAACTCGTATTCTAATCGTATGTCCAGATTTGACCTATTTTTTGTTTTGGACCATAACTCACTCATCCCAAGGAGTTGTTGATCATCAACTATCCTATGATGTCTAAGACAATGTAAGTTTCCAGTCACAGTAATTTAATCAATAGTCTCCAGGCAAATATTTTTCAGATACAATCACACTATTGCTACTGTTTTCAAAACATCCCATTATTTCTAACTTAAAACCATTATTAACATCATTTTTAATCATCATCTACCCACTGCAAGCCATAACTAATCTAAAACACTCCTCAAAACATTAATCAACGCATATATATTCAGACTTAAACATCCATTGACATGGATTAAAATTAAATAAAACAAAAAATAAAAAGATAGGGCTAATAAAAGAAAGGTAGGGCTTACAAAAAGAAAGATTAAGGCTAGAGAATCAAACACCAATCCCTCTTTTCTTGTGTGGGCTGAATCGAACCAAAGAACCCAAGATTACCAAGCTTCTAACCCTTCTCTAATATTGATAATACTCCTCCAACAAAACCCCAATCAAAACCTTCGCGAGAAAACCCAAGAAACCAAGCCTACATCTTCAAATCTTCATGAAATTGCACCAAACTTTGCAAGAGGCTTTAGGATGGTGTTATGATGCCTAAAAGGAGTAGGAAAACTTTGTATGATGGTGGTGGTGGTGAGGCAAAAATCGGCAGCAATGGGGACCAAAAGAAAAGAGAGGATTTTGAAACTAGGTGAGATGAAAGATGACTTGCATGTATAGAAAAATGGAGAGTATGATTATGTTTATAGAAAAGAGAAAGGGGTTGTGTGTTGGGTTGGGTAAAACCGGCCTAGGGCCTTGGGGGTTGAGAAAAAAATATTTTTTTTAATTTATTTTTGGTTATAAGTTTAATTAAAGTATGGTGTAGTATTTGTTAAGTAAAAGTAAAGTTTTTAAGGTAAAACACGAGGTTTAGGCTTAAAACGCGAGATAAATGAAAAATGAAAATGATGAAGATTGTAATCATCGGGGAATATTATGAGATTATTAAATCACTTGAGATGCGAAGACAAAATAGATTTCTAAATACGGCTCACGCCAAGCTAAGAACGAGAATTTCTTACTAAATCGGGTAAACGTAAAATTAATAACTCGCTTAAAAATGAAAATAGAAATAAAGCTCAGAGTAAATAGTAACCTTAAATATGGAATGTTACATCCTCCCCTCCTTAAGGGAGCGTCATCCCGGTGCTCGATTCCTCAATCTTGTCTTCTTATTACTCGAGAAAAGAGGCGAAAGTGGTGATTTTCTTTGGAAGAAATCTTCTATCTCGTCTCCGAGTCATATTCCTGACCGCGATCTGTGGATATTCCCATCATACTTTGACAATAGGAATTCGACTTTTGCTTGAGCTGCTTCACTCGCGTCCATGATTTCTACTGGTTCCCTCGATAAGAGTATAAATTTGGTCATCAAGTTGGATCTCTCAATTGTGATAACCAAGTTTTTCCATCTGCTAGACATTTCTTGAGATTCGAAACATGGAAGGTGTTATGAATTCCACAGAGTTTTATACAGGAAGCACCCAACTTGTATGCCACGGGACTAATTCTTATGAACTCACCTTGAGCGGACGGTAATATCAAGAAATATAAGAGCTGAAGAAGACAAATACTCCTAAGAGTGACCTAGAATAAAAGGTGTGACTTAGAAAAATAAACTAATACTCACGCGAAAGAAAATGAACCAAACGATAACTTTTATAAAAGTTTTACTTATGTCCGAACTAGCATGGCATTGCATTCCCATTTTTAGTGACTAAATTTTACTTAAATAATGTTCCTAACTGTATTAAACATGTTCATTCATACCATGTTTCTCTTTACCCTTACCCACAACTCACACAAAATTTACCCGTTTTGGGTTTTAACGTCTAGTAACTTTTATTTATAAAATTCTAAAATCTACACTTTGTCAGATGCATAAATCAAAATCCGTGTAATTCCATATGACGTAGAGTTTCACCTCCAGAAAGCATTTTGAGTCTAGTTTCCAAAAATAAAAGTCTCATAATTTACAAAGTTTCGTAACTATGTGAAAAGATCATTTTACCCCTGGTTATCCAAATCAGAAAGTTAGTAAAAGTTTTACCCTTTACTAAAATGGCCATAAATCCCAAACCATGATAGCAATGAAGGTGAGGTCAAAGGATATGGTTTCCTTATGATGTCTACCACTGACCCAATCTTTAAGATCTATTATTTTATGGCAAAAATTTGGAGTTTAACTCGTATTCTAATCATATGTCCAGATTTGACCTATTTTCTTGTTTTGGCCATAACTCACTCATCCTAAGGAGTTGGTTGAGCATCCAACTATCCTATGATGCTAAGACATGTATCTTTCCATTAATGTAATTTAATCATAGGCTCCAGGCCAAATATTTTTAGATAAACACACGTTTTGCTACTGTTTTCAAAACAGTCCCATTATTTCAACTTAAAACCTTTATAAACTTCATTTTAATCATCATCTACCCACTTGCAATGCCATACTAATCTAAAACACCCTCAAGAACATAATCACACATATATATTCAGAACTTAAACATCCATTTTCATGGATGAAAATCAAAGAAAAACAAGAAATAAAAAGGTAAGACTAATAAAAGAAAGATAGGGCTTACAAAAAGAAAGATTAAGGCTAGAGAATCAAACACCAAGCACCCTTCTCTTGTGTGGGCTGATTCGAACCAAAGAACACCCTCAAAACCCAAGATTAAAAAGCTTCTAACCCTTCTCTAATAATGATGATACTCTTCCAACAAAACCCCAATCAAAACCCTTCAAGAAAACATCAAGAAACAAGCCCTAACTTCGTTAAATCTTCAAGAAATTGCACCAAACTTTGCAAGAGGCTTTAGGATGGTGTTATGATGCCTAAAAGGAGTAGGAAAATTTTGTATGATGGTGGTGGTGGTGAGGCTAAAATCGGCAGCAATGGGGCAAAGAAAAGAGAGGATTTTGAAACTAGGTGAGATGAAAGATGACTTGCATGTATAGAAAAATGGAGAGTATGATTATGTTTATAGAAAAGAGAAAGAGGTTGTGTGTTGGGTTGGGTAAAACCGGCCTAGGGCCTTGGTTTTTGAAAAGTATATATATATATATATTTTTTTTATTTGTAGTATGTATTATAGTTTAAAGTGTGGTGTAAGATTAATTAAGTAAAGGTTTAAGGTAAAACGCGAGTTTTAAGCAAGAAATTTTCGTAAACGCGAAACACAACGGAAAATGAAAATGGTGTAAATTATAATCATTGGGGAATATTATGAGATTATTAAGCCACTTGAGATGCGAAGACAGAATAGATTTCTAAATACGGCTCACGCAAAGCTAAGAACGGGAAATTCTTACTAAATCGGCTAAACGTAAAATGAATGACTTACTTAAAAATGAAAATAGAAATAAAGCTCGGAGTAAATAGTAACCTTAAATACGGAATGTTACACCATAGACGTTCAAAGCAATCTTTTTATCTCGAAGAATCTCCCTTAGATACGATGGCCGATCAACGTACTATGGGAGAATTGCTCCGTGCACCCACCAAAGGTTATGCAGAGGCAATTGTGGTTCCACCAATTCTTGCTAAGCATTTCGAGCTCAGTCATAGTCTCATTAATATGATGACTTTGGACCAATTCTTCGGACTTGAGAAAGACAATCCTCATGATCACATTCGTTGGTTTAACAAAATAAC
>BQNB010077893.1:4346-29131 GCA_026074375.1 Tanacetum coccineum
TTTCCTTCTAAAACCAAGCGCATTGAAATAAGGCACCATTTCATCAGAGATTCTTATGAGAAGAGGCTCATTCAAGTGATTAAGATACATACAGATCACAATGTTGTAGACTTGCTCACAAAAGCATTTGATGTTGGCAGAGCTCAATATTTAACTGCCAGTATTGGAATGCTTAACCCTTGAAGCATTGATTGAGGGGAGGTTAATAAGTGTTAAGATACAGTGGATTATACTTGACATGAGATGGAATAGCAGCTGATGATGAAATTTAAGTTAGTACTGTTGGTCTAACTTACTACTGGTATGTATAATTAATACTACTGTTATAATAAATATTGTGAGATTTGAGAGAAAATAAACACATATAGAGAGAAAAAGTGAGCTTAAAAGAATTGAGAGAAAGCAAAAACAGATAGAGAGAAAAAGTGAGCTTAAAAGAATTAAGAGAAAGCAAAAACAGACATAGAGAAAGTGTGAGCTCAAAAGAATAGAGAGATTTGTGAAATAAAAACAAACAGAGTGATTCAGTGAGCAAAAGAATTGAGAGATATAGTGAGCTTAAAAACAGAAAGAGAGCTTGTGAGAATCAACATTGATGATGGAAATGCTTTTTGGAATGCCTTTGAGGTTAAAACTATTAGTTGTAAAGTTAATGCCGCTAGGCGAAAGTTAGTACTGCTAGGCAAAAGTTAGTACTGCTGAGCCAAAGTTAGTGCTGCTTGTTACCGTTGGAGTTATAACTGGTGAGCAAAATTCTTGGTTGGTAAACAGTTTCCTACTATTATAGGTTTCCATTTTACCTATATAAGCGTATTCGACTACATCAAGATCATTCTAATACTCTCGAATACTAAAACGCTCTCAAAATTTACAAACCCACTTCAACTTATCACCGACTCCATAAATTCATCATCAATTAATCATCTATGGTGGATTTGAAGTTTGTTGCTCAACACAACATGGTTGCCTGCTTAGAGAAATCAGAAGGGAATGCTGATTTTCATGAGATAGTAGACTTTCTTACTGCTAGCTCTGTACACTATGCCTTAACTGTAAGTCCTACTATCTATGCTTCTTATATTGAACAGTTTTGGAATACTGCACATTCTCAAAAAATCAATGATGTGAAACAAATTCATGCCACAGTTGATGGCAAGACAGTAGTAATATCAGAATCATCAATGAGGAGTGATCTTCACTTTAATGATGAGGATAGTATTACTTGTCTAACAAATGATGCTATTTTTGAGAACCTTGCATTGATGGGGTATGCGAGTGATTCTAACAAACTTACTTTTCAAAAAGCTCTCTTCTCCCCTCAGTGGAAGTAACTCATACATACCATTCTACACTGCTTAAGTTCAAAATCTACTTCTTGGAATGAATTTTCCACTAATATAGCATCTGCAGTCATTTGTTTAGTTAATGGTCAAAAGTTTAACTTTTCTAAACTAATTTTTGATGGTATGTTAAGGAACTTGGATACCAATACAATTTTTTTAATGTATCCAAGGTTTTTACAACTCTTTTTGAATAATCAGATTACTCTTGCAGAACCTTTTAATGATGTTTATCAAACACTGCACATACTAAAAAGGTTTTCACTAACATGAAAAGAAAAGGAAAAGATTTTTCAGGAAGAGTTACTCCATTGTTTGCATCAATGTTGGCACCACCAGTAGTAGAGGGTGAAGGTTCAGGTCAACCCTCTGAACCCCAACCAACACCTTTTACTGCTCAACCCAGAATTGAAGAACAAATCCCTGTTACTGAATCATCATCACCCTAAAATAATCAATCACCTAGGCAAGCCTTACAAAAGGACACTCAGTTACCTCAGACTAGTGTGCTTATACTAAATTTAGCAGATGAGACTGTCTTTAAGGAGTGGGATGACAAAGTGGTGAGGGCTACCACTACTGCTGCTAGCTTAGATGCAACACAGGCTAGTGGTAACATATCTAAGACCCAATCCACGGCAATGTCTAATGATCCTCTTTCTCAGGAAATTAGTTCTAGTGATAGACCCAGGTGCCAAGAAGCCATGGGGGGTGTCATTGCTCAGACTAAGTCTAAGAGGGCATCTAAACATTCCTATGATTCACCTCTCCCAAGAGGTAACACACTTGGAAATGATGAGGACATAATTGAATAAGATGATTTGACGGATTTTGTACCACCAACACCCCATGATTCACCTCTCTCAGGAGGTCACACCCTTGGAAGTGATGAGGGTAGACCTAACATAAATGAATTGATGGATATTTGTTCAAACTTGTCAAACAAGGTTCTTGCCTTGGAACAATCAAAGACTACTCAAGATTTGGTGATCAAAAAGCTGAAAAAGAAGGTCAGAAAATTAGAAAAGAAGCTAAGGGCAAGAACTCCAAGGATGAAACTCTTCAAGATTGGTACCTCCAGGAGAAAGAGTTTGGATAAGGAGAATGTATCCAAACAGGGGAGGAAAAGTGACAAGACAAAGCCCATGTTTGATGATAGTGACTTTGCTGAGCTTGATGTGGATAATGCAATGGAGAATGTTGAAGGTGATGCTGAAACTCAGGGGAGGAATACTGCTGAACAAATTACTACTGCTGGGGATACAGTTAATATTACCAGTATTGATGTTAGTGCTGCTGGACCTTCAAATGTTAGTACTGCTGATCCTTCTACAAGTACTGCTGGGGATATTTTTAAAGATAAGATGATGACTATTGCTGATACACTTGTGGCTATTAGGAGCACAAGACCAAGAACAACCTCAGTGATTATTCATGATGTTGAAGAAGAACCAAAAAGGTCAACTCCAGCACCAACAACACAACCTTCATCCAAAGATAAAGGGCAAATCACTTATGGTGGAGCCTAAAAAGCCTCCAAAGAACCCAAGAAAGGCTTAGATTCAGATGGATGAAGAGCTGGCTATAAGATTACATGAAGAAGAAAAGGCTAAACTGGAAAAAATGCAAAAGAGAAAGAGCTGCACAAGAAGAAGCATCTAATGCTGCTTTGATTGCAAAATTTGATAATGTTTAAGCAAGAATGAAGGCAAATGCTCTGTTAGCTGCAAGACTTCAAGAAAAAGAAAGAGAGCAGTTTTCTATTGATGAGCAAGCTAGATTTTTAGTTGAGACAATTGCAGAAAGAAAAAGGGTCTTTGCTGCACAAAGGGCTGAACAAATCAGAAACAAACCACCTACAAAAACTCAATTAAGAAACAAGATGATCACTTACCTGAAAAACATGGGTAGATTCACTTACAATAAACTGAAGAATAAGAGTTTTGAAGAAATTCAGAAGCTATATGAAAAGGAGCAGAAGTGGATTAAGGATTTTATTCCTTGGATTCTGAAGAAGGTGGAAAGAAAACAACAAGCAGTAAGAAAAGACCAAGAGCATGTTTGTTATTCTTGATTGATCGAATTGTGCCTACTGGACCCTAACCTCAGTAGGGTTTAATTGTCTTCTGGGTTATCTTAAAATTGGTTACATAGTTAGTGTAATATTGGAAGACATTGAAAAGATGATTGATGATCCTACTAGAAGGTTATGATTTTTGATCGTAGGATTTTTGAGTGATAAAATTCCTACAGGTACAGGTTGATGGTTTGTGTATTCGTGGATAGTACTGCTCGATCAAGGTTAGCAGTTAATACTGCTAAGGTTACTACTTAATACTGTTCCTTGAAGAATTCTTACTACTGCTCGTTCATGTTTATTACTGTGTTACCAAAGTTTTACTGCCTAGAGATTTGCAAATTTTGACATTTTAGTGACACTATAAAGTGTATCACATAATAGTATGGAGGAAGGTGAAGGAATCCATTTTTTTGTCACTTTATTTAGCTGACAGTTTAGTGACAGATTTATGTGTCGCCTAAATAGCTTATTGGGGGGGGTGTCGTCTGGATACTTAAAAAAGGTATCCTTAAACAGTGGTTATATGTTTTGTACTGCTCGTTGGTGGTTACTACTGCCACGAGACACAGTACTGCTGGTGATCGTAAATATTGGTGTTTTACTAACGTTAGAAAGTGTCTCAAAAGGTATGGGAGGAAGGAGCACTTTATACTGCCAAAGGGAGATTAGTACTGCTAGTATCAGAAGGACAGTAGTAACCAGAGTTAATACTGCTAGCCTTATCTTTGAAGGTTAGTGCTGCTGCTTATGATTATTAGTGCTGCTTATGTAAGTTAGTGCTGCCAGGAGACGTTAATACTGCCAGTTCATGTTAGTGCTGCTATCACTAAGGGTTAATGCTGCCAGTTTATACTTAGTGCTGCTAGTATGATTAATACTGCTAGTATATTTTTAATGCTGCCAGTATTAAGTTTCTGCTGCTGGGGTAAATTTTAGCAGTTACTACTGTTGGACTTAAACCAAGGTTTGTGCTGCTCGTATGTTTAATACTGCCAATAGAAGAAGTTTTCTACTGTTGGTTACTACTGCTTGGTTTAAGGGGAAGCTAACAGGTTATGATTTTAAATGTTCTTAAAAGTTTAAAGGCTCGTATTTATTGGATTAATTGGTTACGAAGAAGATTGTTTATAACCTATTTGAAGTTGAAGTGGAATTTTTCGGATGCGTGTTCTTATCATATCTTAAAGTGGGTGTTACACTTTAAAGATAACTTGTTCATGCTTAGAAACGATGTGACGAAGACTTGTCAGAATCTAGCAAAGGTGTGTGATCTACAAACTTATGGTGCTCAATGCTCACATTTGCTATTACTTTGGTTATGTGTCTCATTGAAGATGAGGATTTTTTCAAGAGATTGCGATCTACTTATATTTTTGTCTTGGTATAAGTTTGACGTCACATGGATAGTACAAGACATAAGAAACAAGTTTAGGTTATTCTACTTCTACATCAAGTTCGTTGTACTTAGTTTTCTTCATCAGTAATCATTACATAGAGCCTACAGAATTGAAGATTCAAGAATGGTTAACATATGGGTTTCAGGGGAAGCTTAATGTTAAAATGTTTAACCATTTATATGCTATATCAAGGTGAAGGTTTTTACTACTGCTAGTCATTATTACTACTTCTAGTTTAAGTTTCTACTACTCAAGTTTATTTATCTTAAGGCGCGTCATGGAGGGTAATTTGAGTTGTTGGAAGGCTGGATTGGAAGTATGATAGTGTTTTGTGGTTGTCGAAATTAAAGTTGCATACTTTAGTCCTCTATTTGATTATGCCAAAAAGGGAAAGAAGATTTACAAAGAAGATGTGTAGCTTACAGATCCTTGGTGGAATTGCATAGATCCTTATTCTTTCATATATATTAGCTTCAGGGGAAGTTTGTGCTTATTTGGTTTTGTCATTATCAACTAGGGGAAGATTGTTGGGAATTATATTTGAGTTGATAAGACAAAACATATGAAAGATGAAGGACTTAAAAGGCAAAAGAGGAATTCTTTAAAAGATGGAAGATTTTGAAGATTCTGAAGATAAACTTAAATGATTAAAAGATTTTTTAATATCTTTATTTGTTCTTATCCTTTGTAAACCTAATATCTCTATTATATAAAGAGATATAGGTCGTGTTATTTTCTGTATGTGTCAAGATGTGAACATCCAGAAAAGTGTGTGTGTTCTAGGCGTCAAGTACTCTAAGGAGACGCCTAGGTTTAGTGTTTTAGCCTCAAGGATCTTTGATTCCTTGTTATTGTTTAGATAACACGTTCTACCATTGATCAAGGTAGAATTGGGGCTTGTAGTAGTCATGTATCATAAAGAAGATAATGATGAAAAACCTTGTTAGAGTAACTTTGATTCTGTGTTATTATTTCGCTGTGTAAATTTATTAATCATTGTTATTCATGATCCTAGATGAGAACTAATCATTCTCAAGCTATAAACGATCCAAGCACTATCAAGTGCATTAGGTTCTATCAGGTGGTATCAGAGCCTCGTGGCTCATGATCTAGGATCTACAAGGTGTTTTGGTGTCGCATCTATGAAGGAAAAGAGGTACGAATTTTCTGTCTTGGTTATCATGTCAAATCTGGTGATATTAGGTTTTTTAAACAACCCTTATTCGATATAATTGGAAGTTTGTCCACAATTGTTATTGATTGGTTCATGACAACAAGATGGTTGCTGATTGTGGTTCTTGATAAGATCGTTTAAAGCTCAAGATTGATTAGATCTTATATATCTAGAATGAACAATAACAATGATTGATAACACGCATCGGAATAATAAAGAACACAATAATCACAAGGTTTTCTTTATTGAACGTTTCCCTATTTGTAACACCCCTAAATTGGGTCGCAGCAGAATAAGGGTCTGGGGCGTGTCACATCTTAGTTCAATAACACAAGATATATATAGAACGACCATTAAAAGTCGTTTAAAACTGATACATTAGATTTAGCAAACATTTGTTACAAAAAGCTCGAAGCTTAACTTATTCATTGTTCATATTACAAAGATACTAGTTCATAATACATGATTCCCAAAATATAATGCAACCATATCTTTAAGCATGTCATCCCAAAATACAAAATCACCAATGTATCGCTTGTACCTTGTGCTTACTGACCTCCTAAAAAACATTGCTTTAAAATGTCAACAATAATGGTTGTGAATTCATAGGTTTGATAAATCGTATAAGGTTGGACCACAAGATTTCCCCAAGTATATGATAATGCAAGAGATGCAAAACATCACATAATTGTAATTACGTTTCCCTAAGCTCATGATACTAAAGCTCGACATAAATAAATGGCAATATATAATTGCCCACATTGCCCGTATTGATGTTCTAACCCGCAACATCCCTAATCCGACATGGTATACGTTCGTTTGTCTAGTGATAGCTAATCACCCGAACGGGGATGTCAATCCCAATAGATCTATTCATAACATTCGCGCTCACAATCCAGTAATTGACAGTTCATGATAATGGGCTCAACTTGGGTTATCGCTACTTAGGCAACACGTAATCATAGTATAAATATTATCCACTTGTGTCCAGTTATAAAACAAATGCATGTTTTCCACCCCAAAACTTATAAAACAAAACCATGTAAAACGTGGGGCTATGAACTCACCTCAACAGTGAAGTGAATGAGTAATAATCGAGTAAGTGAAATAACGAGTCACGAACGAATCCGAAGGCAACCTAATCAAACATAGGTCGTATAAGTACTATGTACTTCGATAACTAATATCGTATACAATCCTATATAGCTCATCACCATCTATTTGTAGTTTAAAAATCGTTGTTATAAAGTGCCGTTGTAGTAAAACTGACGTAACTTTCGCGTTTCAAGTCCGTTTGAGGTGTTTCTTGCGCTCACGTTTTCGTATTAAGATAACGTATCAAAATATGACATTTTTGTATTTCATGTCCTCTGATTAACATTGATTTTTACTGTTCACACCAGTTATAAAATTATTCTTATAGTTTTAGTTATCGTAAAACCCGTAAACGTCGTATTTTATTCGTTATAGCTCTATTTTAGCGATTCTTTCGAGCACGTTCTCGTAATTGAAAGTTATATTTATTTATGAGGTTTACAAAAATAAATGTTTCTGTCATGAACAGTAACGTTTATAAAAATGGTTTTATGAAAGTAGTTTTATACATTTTATGTATATAAACTCGCGTAATTCATAACTTCTTTGTTTTTAATCAAAAAATTATGATTCTTATCATTTTGGAATTCTAGAAATGTGTATAATATGTTAAAAACATCAAACTTTCTGTTTTGTATAATTTTTATAAAAGTTATTTTATAAACCCGTTTAATTAACGTATAACTCGTAATTAGCGCATCTTTTTTGTTATTAATCCGTTTTTCGAGTTTCTTATCTTTTTGGAATCGTCATGAGGTGTATTATCTTTATAAAACATCAAACTCACTGTTTAAAATTCTAAATCCAAATAGCCCCTTTATGTTCTATATGTATACTTTTATATAAGGCTTGTTTTATGTACTTTTTACCTTTGTAAATTTACGACAAGTCTTCCACCACACTTTATATCATAAGTCATATATATAATAAAGTCCATAGTTTGTCCATTTGTCCAAGATAACAAGGTCTTAATCTCACTTTTAATCAAAACTTATTAAAGAAACCCTAATTTAACAAGTTTACATATGAACTTTTTATACATTAACCAAGTGTATACAAGAGTTATACTTCCATTATAACCTTATTTTAGTATTCATATAACATAAACAAAAGTCCATGAACAACATTAATAAGTCATTTGTAGTACTTTTACTTGTAACATATTAAGTAACCTTGAAAACCCTAATTTGTATATATTCATTTTTACACTTAACCAACATGGTATAACACTTATAGATCCATTTTAACATGATATTATCAATATCACAACATATGTAAAAGTGTACAAAATGATGATCACAAGTAAAAACTCTTTTTACATGATTATAAGTCCTAGATGGTGATTTTACTACATAAACATCATATATACATATAACCATGAAAAGAAAAAGTTAAGGGATTTAGATAACCTTAGTGTGATGAATAATGATGATGAGAAATATGTGCTAAATCCTTTTTAGACTTTAAAACCAAAGCTTGCAACAATAAAAACCCTAGATTAGGTTGGAAACCCTAATCTTACTTTCTTTGATAAATACTTGTAAATGGTTAACCAAGGCTTGCAAACACCTTAGTATATCTTAGGAATGATGTGTGATGGCTTGTATATGTTAAAGAAAATTTTGTATGGATTATTATAAAGGGGTGTTTTGAGTCGTGGGCTTATAAGGTGACAAAGGGAGAGTTTTTGGTTTTTCACACTATGGAAATAGATATGTATGTGTTATCTCTTGCAATGTATAAGTAAGGTGTAAGTAGTACTAGTCAAGAAGACATATTGAGGGTCTTAAAGGGTCTTTGGTCAAAGAAACAAGAAAAAGCTAGGTTTAATGGTGTAGTGTTATACAATTACAAGTTGATGATTTTTGGTGATATTTCTTGTATATATTGTTACAAATCCGGCCATATAGAGATAGATATGATATATTTTTGTGATTTTTATTAAAGTTTAATAAAACTTTGGGTATTGGGTACAATTGTGGGTATTTGTTGAAGCGTAGAAATATTTTTGTGGTTCCGGGAATGCCTAAACTTAATTTATCGCGAAACGTAACAATTTTACGTAACCAATAAAAATATATTGAACAAAACCCATAATTGTTCTCAAAATAATTATTTAATACTTGATTGACGTAAACGTTTAATTGCTTGATGCTCGTTTACATTTAATGATCGCTTTTAGCTTACGCGATTTTACTTAACACTTTAAACTTAAAAGAAAACGCGTACAATGCTAAAAATAAATAACGAACTTATTGACGTTGTCAATGACCCTAAAATACGGGGTGTTATAGTCTTCCCACGTTAAACGAGCCATGTCCTCAAGGCTTACGGCGCGGCACTTAAAGACGGTGCGGCCTTTACAAAAAGGTGCGGGTATTGCTTCTTGAATTGGTCTTCACGTTCCCACGTGAACTCATGACCTCTCTTAGAGTCCCATCTTACCTTGAAAATCAGGACACGGCTATGTCTCTACTGTTTGACCTCTCGATCCATGATCTCGACTGGTTCCTCGACAAACTGAAGCTTGTCGTCAACGTGTAGTCCATCTAATGACATAGTTAGCGGATCATCGGAATAATACCTCTTCAAATTAGATACATGAAAAGTGTTGTGAACCCTGCTCAGTTCTTGCGGAAGCTCAAGCTTGTATGCAACGGCTCTAACTTTTTCTAACACTCTGAAAGGTCCGACATATCTGGGGTTTAACTTCCCCCGTTTGCTAAAACATACGACCCCTTTCCAAGGCAAAACCTTCAGCATAACTTTATCCCTAACTTGAAAATCCATCGGCTTACGCTTCTTATCGGCATAACTCTTTTGTCGATCGCGAACGGTTTGCATTCTCTGCTTTATTTGAATAATCTTCTCGGTCGTCTCTCGAACCAAATCTGGACCAGTAAGTTTCACTTGCCCAACCTCGGCCCAACAAACAGGTGAACGACACTTTTGACCGTAAAGCGCTTCAAAAGGTGCAGCCTTTATGCTAGCATGATAACTGTTATTGTACGAGAACTCAACTAAGGACAAATGGTCGACCCGACCCTTTCCAAAGTCGATCACGCATGCACGTAACATATACTCGAGAGTTTGAATGGTCCTCTCGCTTTGCCCGTTGGTTTCTGGATGGTATGCCGTACTCATGTCCAAGCTAGTACCCAAAGCCTTCTGGAGTGACCTCTAGAAATTTGATGCGAACCTAGAATCACGATCGCAAATAATTGAGACTGGGATTCCATGTCTTGCGACCACTTCCTTTAGGTACATTTTTGCCAGTTTCTCTAGGGGATCAGTTTCCCTCATCGGTAGAAAGATTACAGACTTAGTGAGTCGGTCAACAATCACTCAAATGGTATCGTAGCCTTGCGACGACCTTGGAAGCTTTGTAATAAAATCCATAGTGATGTTGTCCCACTTCCATTGAGGTATCTCGGGCTGTACCAATAATCCTGATGGCCTTTGGTGTTCGGCCTTGACCCTAGCACATGTCAAACACTTGCTAACATAGGTGGCGATGTTGGCCTTTATATTGGGCCACCAATATAGCTTCTTCATATCTTAGTACATCTTGTCAAAACCCGGATGAATAGAGTATTTTGACTTGTGGGACTCGTGCATAATTACAGTCCTCAAGTCGCCATATCATGGTAACCAACTCCTGCCATTGAAGCATAGAGTCGCATCTGCTCGTGGTTCTAACTTTTCTGTTCTGAATTTCTCCGGATCTTTAGAATTTTCAACCAACATACCTCCAACATCTTCGTTCTTGAGGTTCTCCGGCTTCCGAGCTTCAGTCTGAGCATTCAAAATTTGTTTAGGAAGATCCAAGCCAATGGTCATGACTAAGGCTCGAACTCTTAATGGTTGATCTCTCTCCTTCCTGCTTAGAGCATCAGCAACAACATTTGCCTTTCCCGGGTGATAACGAATCTCACAATCATAATCAATGAGCAACTCCAAACAACGACGTTGCCTCATGTTCAACTCTTTCTGGTTAAGGATGTGTTGTAGACTCTTATGATCAGTGAACACCGTGCACTTGGTTCCATACAGGTAGTGCCTCTAAATCTTAAGAGCGAACACTACTGCTCCAAGTTCCAAATCATGAGTCGTATAGTTCTTCTCATGAATCTTCAGTTGGCGTGATGCATAAGCAATCACCTTTTCTCTTTGCATTAACACAGCGCCCAAACCCTTCTTTAAAGCATCGCAGTATGCGATAAAATCTTTGCTTCCTTCAGGTAAGGCCAGGATTGGTGCACTGCACAACTTCTGCTTCAACAGTTGAAAAGCTGCTTCTTGTTTATCACCCCACTCAAAACTTGACATATCTTTACAGGTGAGCTTGGTCATCGGGTTTGGCGATCTTCAAAAACCCTTCAATGAATCTTCAATAATACCTAGTAAGACCTAAAGTTTGACGAATCTTTGTCGGCGACTTAGGATATGCCCAATCTTTAATGGATTTGATCTTGGTGGGATCCACATGAATGCCCTCACTATCAATCACGTGACCAAGGAACTGTACTTTGGGAATCCAAAATTCACACTTGGAAAATTTGGCATACAACTCCTCTTTCTTAAGCAATTTTAAGATTAGCTTAATGTGCTCTTCGTGTTCTTGCTTGTTCTTTGAATATATCAGAATATCATCAATAAAGACAATCACGAATGTATCCAAATATGGTTTGCACGCCCGATTTATAAGGTCCATGAATACGGCAGATGCGTTTGTCAAACGAAACGGCATAACTTGAAATTCATAATGGCCATAACGGGTTATAAAAGCGGTCTTCGGAATGTATTCTTCTCGAACCCTCAGCTGGTGATAACCCGACCTTAGGTCGATCTTCGAGTAGACACTCTACCCTTGAAGCTGAACAAATAGGATCAGTCAAATCTTGAAGTGATAACGGTTCTTCACCGTTAGTTTATTCAATTCCCGGTAATCAATGCACATCCGGAATGATCCGTCTTTCTTCTTGACAAACAAGACCGGAGCTCCCCAGGGTGAGGAACTAGGTCTTATAAAGCCTTTGTCAGATAGTTCTTTTAGTTGCTCCGACAACTCTTTCATTTCATAAGGTGTCAATCGATAAGGCGCCCGAGCTACGGGTGCAGTACCAGGTATTAAATCGATTTAAAATTCCACTTGTCGAGTTGGAGGAAGACCCGGCAAGTCCTCAGGAAATACTTCAGGAAAATCTCAAACTATTGGTACATCCTCAAGTCACTTCTTCTCTGACTTGTCTTCAACCTCCTTTGTAGTAACATGTGCCAAAAAGACTGGACATCCTTTTAGCATGTATTCTTGTGTTTTGGAGTACGAGATAATGTGCAGACGAGCCTCGTGTCCCTGGTTTCTTCCGTCACCGTGAACAATTAATGTTTCATTTCCCCAAGGGATACGAACGATCTTCTCGGCACACACAATGATTGCTTGGTACTTTGCTAACCAATCCATACCAATTATAGCGTTAAAACTACCAAGTTCTACAGGCATTAAATTTATGTTGAATGAGTAGTTCAGGAGATTTAATGTGCAACCCCTAAGGATAGTGTTTAACCCAATTATTCTCCCATCAGCTAGTTCGATATCATAATAGTGATCTAATGTAGATGGCGTGATATCAATTTGGAAACTAAATGCAGTAGACACAAAACTCCTATCAGCACCAGTATCAATTAATATAGAAGCATAGCGGTTGTTGAGAAGGAACGTACCCGTCACGACGGTGGATTATGGGTTTGTCCCTTCATACCCACCGCATACACTTTGGCTGGAGCCCTGTCATTACCAACTTGATTTCCACTATTTTTGTTGTTCTTCAGCTTTGGACATTCCCTCTTGAAGTGTCCTTGAACTACACACTCGAAGCAAGTAGGTTTCTAGCCTGACCCGGTGCCCCTCTGATTATTAGCATTGTTGGCATTTCCCGCACTCCTAGAGTCACGGGCAAAATGGCCAAATTTGTTGCATTTGTGACATTTTGGAGCACACAGACCATCGCGGTGATAGTTTCATTTAGCGCATAAGGGTTCAGATCCCCCGTATGGCTTCTTTTCACCAGTCCTTGCAGTATAAGCCCTGCCAGTGTTCTGTCTCTTGTTTTGTTGTTGTTGGTTTTGATTGTTTCGGGAAGCGTTTTCAAACTTCCTTTTGTTCTCAGCCTGTCTTTCAGTAATGGTGCTGACTTTCTTATCCATTAATTCAGTGGCCATTTCAACAGCCTCTTGCATGGTTTTCGGCTTTGATGCTATAATATTTCCATGGATCATGTTGTGTAATCCACCAACGTACCTTTCAATCTTGTCAGACTCCTTCGGAAACATCATAACACACAGCAGTGCTAGTTCCTGGAAACGTTGGTTGTACCCTATCACATCAGTACCCTTCACTTTCAAATTCCACAATTCAGCCTTGAGCTTTTTCATCTCGTTCCTTAGACAGTACTTATCAGTCATTTTCTTTCTCAGATCGGCCCAAGTCATTGCATATGCAACATCATGACTGTCAGTCATAACATGGGAATTCCACCATGTTAGAGCACCTGCTAGGAGAGTACAAGTGGAAAACTTAATCTGATTTTCACAGAGTAGTTACTTATGCGGAAAATAGTCTCCATCCTTTAAAACCATTAAGTTAATTCAACAACTCCATTAGTGCCTTTGAAATATAGAGGTTTGCACTTCATAAAGTCTTAGTAAGTGCACTCTCGAGCAACGCGTTCAGTTCTTCTGCCACCCGTTCCTAAAGTATGGCTGTCATCGCCATTCCTGTTTGCATCATGTGCTGCCAAAGCGGCAGTGACACCTTGGTCAATCATTGTCTGAAGTTGGGCATTAGTGACCGATGTGGTGGTGGTTCCTGTTGGGGCTGGGATTGTTGTGACCGGTGTTGACCTTATGGCTCGTTTTGGTGCCATTTTCTTCAATCATAAGAAAATACAATACCTGTTAGATTTCATAAAATCATAACCATGACATGACATATACATGATAAATAAAGTGAGATCACATCACACAGTGAAATATACAACTGAATTGTAATCAACAATGATATAACCAAATCGACATTCATTCATAAACAAATTCGATTACAGACGTGACATAATACAACCATTCCATATATAAATTGGAAAACATACATGAATGGTTCAGATACAAAATGATCATAACGATTAGGTTACAAAATAAACATAACAACCTAAAGCCTTACTAGCCGGGATTAAACCCGTAATACTTAGTAGGCTATATACAAAATGACTAGCCATAACATGATCTAATCTATGAACTGCTACCAGCCTCCTTTGGCAGCTCTGGCTGTGCAGGACCTCCAACGGGTCCTTGCTGTCCCTGTAGTGCGGTAACCTGTCCCTGTAGTGCTGCCACCTGTCCTTGTAGTGTGGTCACCTGTCCCTGTAATGACTACATCACTGTCAATGTCTGTATAAGCTGCTGCTGTCGGGTACGATCAACTGTCCTCAACTCTCTAATCTCTGCAAATCTCCTATGGTCTGCCTTCAGCATCTCTGAAGTCACAGCCTGTCTCTTGCGATCAACAGCATGCAACTCTTTAATCTTTGACATCTAACCCAGTATGGTAGTGCGCAGTGACATAACCTCTCCATGGGCAAGATCACTCTCATCCATCGATCGCCTCCAAGCCTCTCGGGATAATCTAGCCTCTGTCTCTATCAAATGACGTGTATATGCATGTGCTCGTCTGTCTCTAAACAACATATTAAGCCAACCAGCCAATAGCTGTCTCTGACTCTACTCATCGTCTAACCTCGTATAAATCTCATCCGTGTCTTGCCTAACCCTAGTCTCAAATGCTGTCATATGTCGACCCAACTCTGTGTCAGTACTACCTGGTGCCCCCTGCAGGGTCTCAACTATCTCATCCTACGAGTCGGTGATCCTATATCCAACCTCTCTTACCGGATCACGCCTGATCTCCCTGTCCATAGTAGCTACAAAGCCATAGTCTGCCCTAAGACCTCTATCCGGTCTAGCAGCAGCAGATAAGCTCTCTCCTACCTCGTATCTAGGACTAAGAGCGATACCTAACCTCTTTCGAGGTGGTAAGGTAACCTTGGGTCTATCCTCCCTACGACTAGCAGATGGTAGTAGCAATGGTGGTGATGAAGTAGGAACTGATATAGGCAAGGGTGGTGGTATCCCTGATGATGGTGCATCTGATCTGGTAGGGGAGAGTATGAAGGGTGGTGGTAATGGTAGAGAATGGGAAGTAGATGCGACCTCAGCTCTTAGCCGGATCATAGCAGCTCGATAGCCCAATGAACGAATGGGGCTAGGAGGTGGTGCTGGAGATAACACAGGTGAGGGTGGTGATAATTGTAGTGATGGAGATGATATCGGGGGTAGTGGTGGATAAGGTATCTGGGGAAGTGGTGAAGACCATGGGGAGAGTGGTGATGATGGTGGAGTAGATATAGCGAGAAGTCTGGCAACCTCTGCATCAGACCATACTGGTGTAGGTACTGGAGCTGGGATAGAAATCCTAGCTGTCATACGATATGCAGGGTGTAGTGGTGGTGTAGCCGCAGACTCATCAGTCTCGAACAGCTTTGTCTCCTCCGCAGATGGGGCCTGATCCGTAGTTGGTAAAGCAACAACTACAGAGTCAGCAGGAGCTGGGTGCTCCTCCTCCTCCTTATCCTCATCAGCCTCTATGTTAACATCATCATCCTCATCCTCCTCCGATGGCTCATCCTCATCGTCTCCGTCATCTCCTCCATCAGCAGGATAGTCAACAGGATTCTCCTTAGGGTCCTCATCGTCATCCTCCTCCGGGTTCGCCTCAGGATCGGACTCCAGGACATAGTCAGGTGGCTGAGCAATGGGTGAGGCATCCTCAGCATATGGCTGATCCTCAGCAACAATCTCATCATCAGCATGCTCTGGGCCTGGAACATAATCTGGCGAAGGTGGTGCCTGCTTTGGCTCCTCAGGGACAGGCACGTAATCTGGAGAGGGTGGGGCCTGAAGAGAGGCCTCCGCGTATGGGTCCTCTGGCATCCAAGGCAGCTCAAGGTACTCATGATCATTGGCTCTCGGTGATCCTATGTCTGATAAATCCTCAAATGGGCTGGACGTGTTATGGTAACACCTCGATTCATCCGAATCGACATGACTGAATCTGAAAATTCGAAAATAGCTATATAAGATTTAATATAAGACTCTTATAAGTAATATACATTTATAATCTTAACAATGTATATCAATTATGAATGAATCTATCAACACTAATGAAACAAGTAGTTATGCATGAGAATGTATGCACAATGTAGAGTCTCGTGGTAAAACCTCTTGTATGAATCGATGTTGAAAAACGGTTTTAGTCCATTAAAAACATTTGACCTGGTTCTCTATAACCTTGGCTCTTGATACCAATTGTAACACCCCCAAATTGGGTCGCAGCGGAATAAGGGTCCGGGGCGTGTTACTTCTCAGATAAAAAACACAAGATATATATAGAACGACCAAAAAGTCATTTTAAAACTGACACATTAGATTTACCAAATGTTTGTTACAAATAGCCTGAAGCTTTAACTTGTTCATTGTTATTATTACCAAGATACTGGTTCACAACACATGAGTTTCGCAAAACATAATACAACCATATCTTTAGCACACATCCCAAAACAAAATCACCAATGCTACAGTGGCACCTATGCTTACTATCTCCCTGAAATACATTTCTTTAAACAACAACAATAATGTTGGTGAATTCATAGGTTTAAATCATATATTGTAGACCCCAATAATTTCCCAGTGTCATGATAAATGCAACAGATGCAGACTCATAGAAATGTGTAAATTACGTTGCCCTAAGCTGCATGACACTGTAAAGCTCGACATTAATGAATACCATATAATGCCTACATTGCCCGTGATGATGTTTTAACCCGCAACATCCTATATTCGACATGGTATACGTTCGTTTACCCTATATTGTAGGACCACAAGATTTTCCAAGTGTATGCTAATGCAACAGATGCAGACATCATATAAATGTAATTACGTTGCACTAAGCTCATGACACTGAAGCTCGACATAAATGAATACCATATAAACGGCCTACATTGCCCGTGATGATGTTCTATCCCGCAACATCCTATGTTCGACATGGTATACGTTCGTTTGCCCAGTGATAGCTAATCACCCGAACGGGGATGTCAATCCCAATAGATCTATTCATAACATTCACGCTCACAATCCAGTAATTGACAGTTCATGATAATGAGCTCAACTAGGGTTATCGCTACTTAGGCAACACGTAATCATAATGTAAAACTTAACCACTTGTGTCCAATTGTAAAACAATGCATGTTTCTCACCCCAAAAACTTATAAAACAAAATCATGTCAAACGTGGGGCTATGAACTCACCTTGAGTGAGCGAATATCAAGTATATACAAATAATGCGTCACGCAAATCATCAGATGCAACCTATATAATTTAAGGTCGTATAAGTAATAATCACATTGGGTAACTACTACCATATATCATTCTATATAGCTAATCACCATCTAATTGTTTTGGTAAAATTGTGTTTAATAAGTTAAAACGTTTATAATTTCCATTGTAGTAAAACTGGCGTAACTTTCGCGTTTTAAGTCCGTTTCTTGCGTTTCTTATGTCCACGTTTTTGTATTAAGTTATTTTTAATATTTGACATTTTCATATTTTTAGTCCTCTGATGAACAATACTTTTTACTGATCACACCAGTTATAAAGTTATTTTTATAGTTTTAGTTATCGTAAAATCCCGTAAACGTCGTATTTTATTCGTTATAGCTCCATTTTTAGCGATTCTTTCGAGTACACTCTCGTAATTGAAAGTCCTATATATTTATGAGGTTTACAAAAATATATGTTTCTGTCATGAATAGTAACTTTTATAAAAGTATTTATTGTCGTAAACTCGCGACATTCATAACTCTTTCGTTATTAATTGAAAAATTAAGATTCTTATCATTTTGGAATCCTAAAATTATATACAATCTGTGAAAAATACTAAACTTTATGTTTTTGAAGTATTTTATAACATGCTTTTATAAAGTTTATTTTATAAAATCGGTATTAACGTAAATCGTATCTTTCTCGTTATTAATCCGTTTTTCGAGTTTCTTACCTTTTTGGAATCCTCATGAGATGTACTATCTTTTTAAAACATAATATGGCTGTTACCATGGTTGAACCAAAACAGCCCCTTTGTACTTAATATGTATACTTATTTATTTAACTTGTTTTAGGTACTTTTCAACTTAGTAAATTGCCACAAGTCTTCATAGCCTTATTTATCATACATGATACATATACTAATGTCCATAGTCCATCTTTTGTCCACATAAGTCCATGATAACAAGATCAGTAAGTTATTTACAACACTTTTACTTGTAGCTTTTTAAATAAACCTTAAAAACCCTAATCTTGTACATACACTTTTTATGCTTAACCAAGAGTGTAAAACACTCGTGTATCCATTTTAACATGATGTCAACAACAACATATCTTATGTAAAAGTGTACAAAACAATGACAACAAGTAAAAATCCTTTTTACATATTTAAAAGCATCCTAATGGTGATTTTACTATATAAAACTCATATATGCATAAAATAACATATGTAAGTTTATAGAGAGTTTTAGATAACCTTAATGAGATGTAGTATGATGACCAAACAAATCCAAACATTTGTTTGGATTATAACCCTAGCTTTTACAACCAAGAAAACCCTAACTTTCCAAATAAAACCCTAGCTTCCTTTCTTGTTTCAATACATGTAAATGGTTAACCAATGCTTCAAATCACCTTGAGGTATCTTAGATATGATGTGTGGTTACTTGTATGTGTTGTAGAAAATTTTGTATGGATTATTTAGAGGGGTGTTTTCTTGTCGTGGGTAGGAGGGAGTATATGAGAGGTTTTTGCTTTGTTTTCACCAAGTAAATATGTTATCGATGTGTGTTCTTCAATAGTTAGGCATTATATAGTATTTAGGACTAGTCAAAGTTACTATTATGAGGTCATGAGGCAAGATAAGGGTTTTTAGGAAAAGTGGTCAAGGAAACAAAACTCTTAATGAGTTGATATTGTACAAAACTAGTTGCTAGAATTTTTGACATATTTTTTTGGTATTTAAACCACAAATCCGGCCCTATATGTATATGTATGTTAATATTTAGTAAATTTTTGGTATTGGGTATAAAAGTGGGTATTTGTTGAAGTGTAGAAAAGTTTTGGTGGTTCCGGGTATGCCTAAACGTATTTTATCACGAAACGTAGCCAATTTACGTAACCAATAAAAATAAAAAGGAACAAAGTTAATAATTATCATCAAAATAATTACTTAAGACTTGCTTAAGGTAAACATTTAATTTTTTGGTGCCCGTTTACATTGAACGCTGATTTTTAGCGTACGCGATTAAACTTAACGTTTACGATTTAAAGCAAACACGTACAATACAAAAGATACATTGTGGATTTATTGACGACGTAAATGACCCTAAAACACGGGGTGTTATAATGGAGCATCTTATCAGTCTAAAAAATACTCAACCAATCAGTCATCAACACCTCTTTCAATCACGTATCCATCCAATGATTATCAATCATCAGTTCACCACACTGTTTATTCTCCACAACCATCCATCCCTCAATTGGAATATGCTCCCACAGTCAACCAACAACCACATCAAACTGAATTTCCCCAACTAGACTCGGGTCTAACTATTCTAGTATTCAAGAAAGGTGACGATCCCATTGATGCCATCAAACATATGATGTCATTCCTATTAGCTGTCTTCACATCTCGCTATCCTACTACCAACAACCAGCTGAGGAATTTGTTAAACCCTAGGCAACAAGCTATGATTAATGATGGAAGAGTAACTTTACAACCAGTACATGGGAGGCAAATTTCTTTTGGTATGGGTACCACTAGGACCTACACTCCAAGATCAAGTGGAAGCAATTCTGGGAAACAAATGACTGTTATTTGTTACAACTGTAAAGGGAAGGGAGACATGTCCAAACAATGCAATAAACCAAAAAAGAAACGAGATGATTCTTGGTTTAAGGATAAAGTGTTGCTGGTACAAGCTCAAGCAAATGGTCAAATTCTATATGAAGAAGAGCTAGCATTTTTGGCCGATCCAGGAATTACAGAAGGTCAATCCACATAGATAGTTATTACCTACAATGCCACTTATCAAGCCGATGATTTGGATGCATATGACTCTAATTGTGATGAACTCAATACTGCCAAAATTGCTCTCATGGCGAATTTGTCTCATTATGGTTCAGATGTTCTCGCTGAGGTACACAATCCTGATAATATGGATAACAATATGATAAATCAAGGTGTGCATGCGAGGTCGTCTTTAAACATTCAAGTGTTGTGAATCATTCAGAAACTGAAATAACTAGTGATAGCAATATCATTCCTTATTCTTAGTATGTGCATGAAACAGAACAGGCAGCAGTTCAGAATTCAAACTCCTCTGCACAACAAGATTCACTGATATTATCTGTTATAGAACAACTGAAAACCCAAGTAATTAATTGCACCAAGATTAATCTGGCTAATAAAAGTGTAAATGATACTTTAACTGCTGTTGAAAGATACAAAAAACAAGTTAAAGTTTTGAAAGAAGGACAAAATATTGATTTAAAAAGTCAAGATAACATTTTAGATTCATGTGAACAGTCTGTCGAGATTGATCGTCTTAAAAAAACTCTCTCTGAACAATTAAAAGAAAAAGAATCTTTAATGCAAATAGTTACTCTTCTCAAAAATGATTTCAAGAAAGAAGAATCTAGAAACATTGATAGAGAAATTGCTTTAGAAATTGCTTTAGAAAAGAAGATCAAACAGCTAGATAATATTGTTTATAAAAGAGATCAATCAGCACAAACTGTTCATATGTTGACAAAACCATAGTTTTTTTTTATGAATCACCCCTCCTAAACAAGCTCTAGGTTTTCAAAATCCTTTCTATCTGAAGAAAGCTCAGCAGTTAGAATGAAGATGGAGAAATGTCATAAGAACACTAGTGCTTATTGTATTCCTGATTTCGAAGAGACCCTAGCTTTCCTGAAGAGAGTCGTTCAAAAATGCTTTTAAAACAACATGATCTAATGGTTTTAGAAAAGAAAGTTAATACCACACCAGTTGATTATGCTGTTCTCAACCAACTTTCTCAAGATTTTGAAAAATGATTTGTTCCACAAACTGAATTATCTGCTGAACAAGCCTTTTGGTCTCAGAATTCTATGAATTCTCAAATCCTAGTCCTTCTTGTAGACCCACCAAAGTTGAGGTTCTGAAAGAACTTCCTAAAGTCACATAGAACGATACGAGTTTGAAGAAACCTAAACACCATCTTGCAGGTTTTGACGTGGTTGTCAAAGAAAGAACCACGGCCACAACCATCATTGAGGGCTCGTGGGGGTTTGAACATACAAAAGCTTGTTTTAGGGATGAAATAATTCAATTTGTAAAAGCACTGAAGGACATATTCAATACATTCGATCAATATTTAATTGATGACCTTTCTGAAGTCCAAAATGTCTTTCATCAAATGGAACAGGCTGTGGAACAACATCGTTTAGAGTAAAAAACGTTTGAAGTTAAAATGAATCAAGTTTATCAACAAAGATATAGTGAACATAATTATGAATTCTACTGTGAATAATGCTTCTATGAATGTGCATGAATGTAAAAAGTGTCTCAAATTTGAGACTGAGCTTCTCAACAAAAAGGATTTCATTAAAAAAGAGACTTATGATAAACTGTTCACTAAGTATACAACTCCTTTAAAAACATTGCATCACTTAGAAGATTGATATCAACATAATCATAAATTTTTTCAAATGGACAATCTGGTTTTCAAATCAAAGTTGCTCCAAATTTTGTTTAAATACCTTTGAATTAAATGAATTGAAAAGCTCATCGCAAGAGAAATACATGTCATAAGAAAGATGAAAGAGAAATTAAATCTTTAAGTGTAACTATGAAAGAGATAAAAAGGGGGTACCAAAAAAGACATAGAAGAGATTGAAACATAAATAAGTAAATGAATCATAGGTGTCAAAGCTTTTTGCTGAAATGAACATTTGTAAACATACCTAATCGAAACTTTATGACTCGATCAAATCAACTCGTATTCGATCAAAAGAATAATGTGATACTTTAATTAATTAGGTCAATCAAAAGTCTGTGGAAATCTCTGTTTTAAATGCAAGTCTCCAAGAAAAAGTTTTGGTAATTACAACTCTCAAGAATGAATTAAGGAAACTTAAGGAAAAAGATTTAGCTGATAATGTTGTTACCAAACACACTATTCCTCTAGAAATGCTTAAGATTAATGAAGAACCTATAGCCCTTAGATTGTTGAACAATAGGACATCTCACTCTGACTACCTTAAGCACACTCTAGGTAACAAGCTGCATCAGGAAATAGTGAATAGATGACAAAATCACAAAATCCTCTAAATTAATCCTTAGACTCTACTTGTAAGTATACCAAACGAATTCAGGAGTTGCTTATAATAATCAGACAAACATGCCCTAGAATCAACAATTCAAGTGAAAAATTAGTGGTTGTGACCCCAAAGAACAAGGACAAAAGAGTTAGATTCATTGATTCATAAGTACTGCCAACTAGATTCCGCATAGTTGACAGTATATCAGTGTTTCATTAAGGAATATCGATCCTACAAGTGTTTGCTTATATATTATATATATATATTATTGACGAATCAGCAAACCTACTACATCAAGGTTTAAAATCAAGTGCATCTCACAACCTATACAACTTATATGTAGCTTACTTCAGCCTTATACACAACAATTAAGTAGCTAGTGTATCAAAATTCAAAACTAGGTGCATCGTTCATATAATAGAGCTTACACAATAATTAAAGTATCACAATTCAAAACAAGGTGCATCATTCATACAACTACAAAAAGAAACACACTTTCACACATAAAACAACCTCGCGTAGCCTAATTCAGCTATATAGACAACAACTAGAAACCTAGTGCATCACAATTACAAATCTATTGTATCTTTCATAAACATATACATCTAAACACTCTTTCAAGATATTTGATAACCTACTGCATAAAATCAAAAATAACGAACTTAAATTGATGCACTAACAAAATTGAAACTTATATGACACAAATGAACACCTACTGCATCAATGCTTTTCAGTGAGTGCATCATGCATACTAATACACACATAACCACTTTTCCATAAGTAATAATGTTGATCCCAATAGAATAGATCTTTCTTAACTTGTATAAGGCTAAGTTGTATTGAATAAAATCAAAACAACTATGATAGAAACTTTGATTGTGAATATCAAAGACTATGTATAATCTAGTCAATGATACTAAGAAGAATTTCAATGAAACAATAATGAATAAGATTAATAACAAAATAGTTTACCAAACTTTCAGCCTCAGTATAATACGAACACTCTTAATAGTGTTAGGGTTACAAAACCTTGAAGCAACAAAAAGATTAACAGAATAATGAAAAGATGATATCAATCTTTATGCCCTAGGACCTTCTTTTATACACCAAGGAGTCCTAACTGGCTTACAATATATTCCTAAGTTATCATGATCTTCTAAACAAATAACTGATACGTATCTTTTACAAAAATATCTCATACATATCACATAAGTAATCTTTATCTTCAATCAATCTTTATCCATTAGCAGTTGTAACTCTATCAGCAGTTGTAACTTTGTACCAGCAGCATTAACTCTGAACACTAGCAGTAGTAACTTATACACTAGTAGCATTAACTGTGTACAAGCAGTAGTAACCACTTAGAATATTTTCTTCATTCTCCACCAGCAGTACTAAATTTACTCTAGGAGTACTAACTTTACTCTAGCAGTACTAACATATACTAGCAGTTCTAAGTTACACTAGCAGTACTAAGTTTATACTGGCAGTACTAACTACTTAGCATATTTTTCACAATCTTTTTGCTAGCAGTAATAACACAAACCTTTCTTTTTAAGCATCACTAACTTTGATAAGAGCAACAGTAATTCCAAACAGCCTTATGAAGCTTTTAATCCTAACAATCATCCCCTAAACTTGATATTTATCTTTAAAATCATCAAGTTTCTTCATTAAAAGTACTCACCATCACTAGGAGGATGCTTTCAAACACTTCCAGGATTCTTGAGCTATTTTGTGATGAGCTTAAGAAGCTGATAACACATTTCATTCCAATAATCAGCTTGAAGCTTCTTGTTGAGCATGCCTGTGATTGTTGCAGGTGTAAGGGGATAACTTTCTCTACCAGCATAAAGATATGCATAGATTGCAACCTCAGAAAGTATACTCCACAAGAATCAAATAATTTCCAAATTAACACTTTTTCATTTTGCAGAGTCCTCCATACTGGACTTTCTACATCAGGTTCAAACATTGTCGTTAGATCCCCCTCCCCATGACACTCTCTCATAGCCCTCCTCTGGCCTTGTTGACCCATGCTTAGCTTTCACCAGTTTCCATAGAGTTTCCAAATCTTCTCTGTCAAAATTCCTAAGCATATGAATAAAGGCTGAGTACCTTTTAGAACTTCCATCAGCTCTTATAATCTGAAATTGGCTAATTTTTCCTTCTTTGATTAT
>BQNB010077894.1:0-30703 GCA_026074375.1 Tanacetum coccineum
TCTCCAAATGAGCCCAAGTCATGTGTATTTCCTCTAAAAGTCATCCAAGTGCTAAAAACACAAAAATGAACGATTAAGTACATAATTTGGGCATATTTGCACGATTTAAGAGGTTAAATGACCCTGAAAAAGTGAATAAAATGACACCTCATCAAAAGTATAGCAAAGACTTTTCTAAAACATATGAAAAACTTTTTCAAGAAAAACATGCTCTAGAAAAGGAACTGTGATAACCGTTAACTTGTCCAGGGTTAAGTATTATAAAATATCATAATTTTCTATCGAAGTCTTTTGATTTTGTTGGCTTTATTAGCAGAAAGCTGAAAAGTTGACTTATTTTATGAGAAACGGTTACGGATTAACCGGGTGTTGATAGAGTTTGAGTTTCGTCAGTGAATCACTTCTGATTCATCTTTCCGTATCGAAGTTTTTAGATTATCATTTTAATGCGTTCCGGGAAAGTTTTCTCGTGTTTTGTGAGAATCGTCACGCAGCTCGTACCGGCATGACAGTTAAATTGAAAACGGGTTGAAATAATCATGGGTGAATTTAACGAACTTATTTAATAAGTAATTTCGTAATTTCGTAATTTAAAGTAACGTTTGTCTAGAACGTAAATCATGGAGGTGTGAATTAAAAGTAATCAGAAAACGGGCGTTTTCGTGAGATTTGAGTTAAGTGCGTATCGGTCGTAAAAGTGAAATTTGTAAACGAAGTCTACAGTGATAAGCGGTATTTTTGAAGTCGAGAAAACTTTTAAACTTGTGAGAAAGGTTTCGGTTTGATTTGAAGTAACCTCGTATTTTGGTCCCGAGACGTCCGTTAAATGTCCAAAATGAATTTTTGAGAAATTAAGTTAGAAATAGGTCGTGTAAATAACCTAGATTATAGGAAAAATGTTTTTAAGATCAATAAAAATACTACGCAACTTCGAGAAATATTTTAGAATCAAAGTTTTTGAGTTTTAAGTGAACCCGACACGAAAAGAAGGAATCCCGAGCCACATAGGATCCATGGCCGGTTAGGGACAAGAAGAGGGAACACCAAGGCAAGTTTTTAGCTAAATGGTCCATGAATTGTACCACTAGTACAAATCTAGGATTTGGTCACACATGAGCAAAATGGAACGGCCACACATTCACATATTTATGTGGCTAAAGGTACCAAAATAGACAACATTTACTAATTAGCCACACATGAAATTTTGATGCGTGTGACCATTAGAACTGTATTGCCACACATTCGAACATTTATGTGGCTAAAGGTAACTGGTAATTTTTTATGTGTCTAAATCATACAGTCAAGTTTTGTCACACATGATTTAAGGGTGACTGCTATCTTTTGCTAATTATTTAGCCACATATGAATTTGGAACGCGTGACAAATGAAAAGTAAGGTTGAAGCATTAGTCACGATATACATATAAATAGTGACAAATATATGTCACACACTTGAACACTGAGACCAAATGCCATATATGGTCACACTAAACGTTTTGTCACACATTATTTAAGTGTAGCCAAAATCCAATACATATGGTCATGTAACTTAATATGTATGTTTAAAGTTTAGTTTGTGTTAGCTTGCCAAAAGCTAATGTGTATAGTCACATTTACTTCTAGCACGATCATGTGACTATATGCCTTTACAATAGCCACATCATATCACAAATGTGTGACTAAATTATGTTTATGGCCACATTTAAGGTGATTATATGTGACCAATATATTCATAACAGTCACATCGTGAAGTATTCATGTGGCTATTATTTAGAGCAAAATGTGAAATCGGTTATCATTAAATTTCATATTAGTCACATTGAGTGTTTGTGTGTCTAAAATCATAATGTCATATATGGTCACATGAAGTGTTTGTTTATGTGTCTAAATCATGGAACATATAACACTTTTGGCCACTTTATGCTTAATTGTTTGTGACTAAATACCCAAAACAAATATGCTTTGTGTGACTAAATATTAGAAAATGCCACACAAACATAAAGTTCATTGGCCTTAATGATCAATATTCACACAAAATACACAACTTTCACTTTAAACAGCATATGGTCACACTTATTAACACTTTTGGCCACTTTATGCTTAATTGTATGTGACTAAATACCCAAAACAAACATGCTTTGTGTGACTAAATATTACAAAAAGCCACACAAACATAACATTCATGTGGCCATTGGATGAACAATAGTCACACAAAATACACTTTTACTTCACTTTAAACACCATATGGTCACACTTATTAACACTTTTTGCCACTTTATGCTTAATTGTATGTGACTAAATACCCAAAACAACATGCTTTGTGTGACAAAATAATATCAAAAAGGCCACACCTAACATACACTTAAATTGGCTATTGTTGATCAATAGCACATAAATACACATTTATTCCTTTTTAAACAACATATGGTCACACTTATTAACACTTTTGGTCACTTTATGCTTAATTGTATGTGACTAAATACTAAAAAAAACATGCTTTGTGTGACTAAATACCCCAAAAAACATGCTTTGTGTGACTAAATATTAGAAAAGGTCACACAAACATTAATTCAATTGGCCATTGTGTATGAGACAATAGTCCACAAAATACATTTTTCCCTTCACTTTAAACATATATGCCCAAACATATTAACACTTTTAGTCACATTAATCCATACATACGGCCACGTAAGCTTAATATGTTGTGATTAAAGTTTAGTTTGTTTAGCTTGCAAAAGCTAATGTGTATATTCACAATTACTACTATGCACGATCAAGTGACTATAAAGCCTTTACAATAGCCACAACATATCACAAATGTGCGACCTAATTATTTTATGGCCACACTTTAAAGGTAATAATGTGACCAATATATTCATAACAGTCACATCGTGAAGTATTCATCTGGCTATTATTTAGAGAAAAATGTGAAATAGGATGTGACCAATATATTCATAACAAGAAAATAAAAAAGGATTTTACACCCCAGCGAGAATCGAACCCGCGACCTCCCTTACAGAAGTCAAGCGGGTTACCATCTTGCCAGAGTAACCTATTCGTTAATGTAATGCATTTTCTTTGTAATATAGAAGTTTAAGCTTCATTGTTTTTGGCTAGTAGCTTAAAGAGTGCTTATAGAAACTGCTTATTAAACCGTGGCTTCTTCTCCCTCTGCTTATTTTCAACTTGTTTCACTTTTAATAAGGTTTTAATAAGTACTTTAGACTGCAAATGCAATGTGCAAATGCTTGCTTCCAAATGTTTGCTTGAAAATGCAATGTACAAATGCAATGTGCAAATGCTTGCTTGCAAATGCAAGCTGCAAATGCAATGTACAGATGCAATGTGCATATGCAAGCTGCAAATGCAATGTGCAAGCTGCAATAACACACAAACCAGACAATAACATCACAAACCAAACAGACCAATACATTAAATTAACATTCATCAACAGATATAAGTCATTACTACATGAAATATTGTTTGATTAGCTAATACAAGTTAGATTGCCCAAAAATTAGCTTAACATGTTACCAGAATACTGTTTAAGCTGAGTACTAGATGAAATTAAACAAAATGATGAAATCCTTTCATCACCTTCAACATAAAACCTTTCTTTTCCCCTTTGACTTGTCTGCACATCTTCCAGGTGTCCTCATTCCATATTTCTTCACAATATTATCCCATGTTTCAACATTAGCTAGTCCAAGCACACATCTCTTGATTGGAATAGGGCTTTTAAAGATGACTTTTGGAATGGGCTTCTCTGCAACTGGTAGATCATCCTCAACAATGTCATATCCATACCATGCAAGCAATTCTTTTGGAATGGGCTCCTTAGACAGCCTTGCAATTGATGGCCCCTCCTTAGGAATACTTGTTATTGATGGCCCCTTACTAGAAACACCTTTGCTGTCATCTGAGCTATCTGCAATGAGTGTTTTAGTTGATGCTTGTAGCTTAGCCTTTGACCCACATGCTTCTACTTTAGCCTTAGAAGATGCCTCAGATGCTTGTGCTTTAGCCAACATACATGCTTTAGCCTTTTCAATGTCTTTCCAAGAAGGTTTTACATCACTCTCATTACATCCTGATTTTGAACCCCAAAACCTGCCATTGTCCTTGTACTCATCTGACAAATAGTGGTACCATTTGAGCAAACTCTTAGGTGGTTCTGGAGAGTCATAATCTATCTCCTCAGAAGTGCTAATTTGAGAAGTGCTATATGAGTCTGAGTTGTTGTTGTCTGAGCTACTATCTAAATTCACAACAATGATTTCTGCAAGGTAACAACAAAGTCTAAGCTATGCACATACTCCTCAGAAGAGCTAATCTCCCAATGGGTCAAAGGCTAATGCATATGGGTTCAATTTTATAATCCAAACACCCCTAAACTGCTATGTGTTTAAGCATATAAGGAGATTCAAAAAAGGTTATCATTCTAAGATACATGAGCAGATAAGCAACACACAGCAACACACATGAGCAGTTAAGCTTGAAAAAAAAACAGATAATCGACACACATTAGCAGATAAGCTAAAAAATAAGCAAAAAAGCAACGAATAAGAAAAAAAAGAAGATAATAAAGTTACCGTTCTGATTCGCCATTACAGAAATTAGGGTTTATGAAAAAGTGTTAGGGATTACTGAAGCTGAACAATTTTGGTGGGTGGAATGAATTAATGTGTGTTATGAATGGGTGGAAGAGTTTAAGGGGGTAGAGGGGGCAGGTTTTGAAAAAAAAATAAGCATAAATTAATCTATTCTTCTTCCTAAGATGAATAGGTTGCCTGGCTGAGATGGTAACCCGCTTGACCTCTATCCTAGAGGTCGCAGGTTCGATTCTCACCCGCTGGCGAATTCCTTTTTTAATTTTTTTGGTATTTTGAAAACAAAAACCAAAATCCTGGCCGTCCATTGCTAACAAAACGCATAAATAAATAGCACAATTATGTTTAGCAACAAATACATTGCATGTTAGCAACTTCATGACACATCTGGGGCATCACCCGGGTTTGAAAGCCTCGTATACAAACATATAAACCAAACAAGAAGTAAAAAATTAATAGATAAATTGAATCCTTCACAAGATTATTTGCAGCAAAACAAAAGCTTAAAAAGGTTCTGCACAGTACAAACATAAATCCTTAAACAAGTACAAAAAATCAAATGTCTATATGCTTTAAAAGAACAGGTGAAATATGATAAAGGTAGAGTGTGACAACTTGAGCATGACATGGTTCACTTGGATTTTCGTATAACAACACCTCCACAGTCGGTTCGATAGTAGTCATCTCGTGATTCATTACCCAAGTCACGTCGATTTACACATGGCAATATGTTATCATTGTGCTGGTGAATGATGGTACTAAATTCCTCATGCGCTGTCCCTCAAGTGGGGGGGGGGGGGGGGGGGGGGGGGGGGGGGGGGGGGGGGGGGGGGTGCTTCGTCATACATATCTTTGTAATTATTGGGAGGTGTCTTAAAGACAATAGATAATTTTTTTATCTATCTGATCTTTCACATAAAACACTTGTCATGCTTGTGAGGCTAATATGAATGGATCAACCTTGTGGCCTAAATTATTCAGGTCAACCAATGTATACCCAAGAGTAGTATCGCGTTTCACCCCACCAGCTCTGTGATTAACCTAGTCACATTTGAAAAAAGGAATTTGGCTGAAACGGTAATCTAGTACCCATATCTCTTGTAAAACCCCATAATAAAATGCTTGTCTTGTTGTTGCAACTTCTTTAGATATGTGCAGATCTATTGCCTTAACACTAACCCCACTGTTCTAGTAAACTTTGCCATCATGACATTTCATACGAAAGGTATACCCATTGATGTTATATGCATCATATTTCCCTACAGTGGCGCGTGGTCCATATGATATCCACCTTATAGTTTATGATACACTTTCTTTGGAGATCGCTAACTCTCTCTCAACCTGAATATCATTAACAGTATATATTAGCTTCAAATTGAAGGAACAACAAACAAACAATTATAAATAATATACAATTAATTACCTCTTTGCGTAACCACTTAGCAAAAGATTAACTGTGCTCATTCTCCAGAAATGCTATTCGTTTACCCGGGTTTCCTGTTTTTAAAACTTGCGTGTGTCGCCTGAAACAATGTCTTTGATTATTATATTTGATAAAACACTGTAAGTAACGAAATAGACATGTGTTAGTAATACTTACTCAATATAAGCTCACTTATAATAGAAATGCATATATTTTATACATTTTTTATACTTAAGATATTCTAATTTTGTTTAGGCTCGCGAGCCCAATTGAGCTTTATATGTAAAGCTCGGGCTCGAGCTCGATTAATAAATGAACTACAACTTAGGCTCGAGATTAGGCTCTAGTTCGTTTAGGCTCGGCTTGTTTGATATTTTTAACAATCTAATCTTAAGCTTTTCACGAGCTGCCGGTTAATTTTTACCCTACTCATTACCACTGATCTTAGCCCTTGACAACTAGGCTCTAATTTCTTAAGAAATTCCCCGGTCTCAAAATTTGATTTTCACTAAAATATTTTCATTTCCCCCGTTTCAAAAGTTACCTCTCATATTTTTCCCAACTCTTATGTTTTACCTAAACCAATAACCTACAAACATATACTTTTACACACCAGACGCCACCTACCTTCTTTTCCCCTAACACAGATCTGAGATGAACCACCATTAAAGGAATGAGTATGGTGGCGGTGGTGGCTCAACACAGCCTACGTGGCTTCGCCACTACACCACCCCCGCTCGCCATAGAAAAAAACTAAGGAATTCTCCATAGCCACGGCTTGGATCACGAAAAAATGAAATGAACGTTACAATATATCCGTTGCATTTTTTGAAATACACTATTATTATTTATTTATTTATTAATTTATACCTATTTTTACACTATAAATACTACCTCATTTTATCAAATTTTACACAAATACTCTTTCAAAACACTACATCTTAATATCAATAAACATGATGAGTGATTCAGATGGTGGTGATTTATCCGATATTGATGATTTCAATGATCTTGATATGATTATGTGCCACCGAAACTATATCTACCGGGAACGTTTAGAAGCGAAAGCACGTTTGATGGCGGACTATTTTGGTCCTCACCCAAAATATCATGAGTATTATTTTCAAAAACGATATCGTACGAGCCGCTCACTATTTTTAGAAATAGTCTCAGGTATTGAAAATTACATTCAAATGCACCATCCTCTTCTTCCGCATTTCGATTTCTTTGGAGTCTGACCCGATGCTATGGGTCTACCAGGTTTTAGTGTTATTATGAAATGCACATGCACCATACGCCGATTGGCATACGACATAACACCTGATTCATTAGATGAGTATTTACAAATGGGTAACCATTGCGCATACGATTGTCTAGATTTTTTAACTATGTACGTTATTGATCTGTTTATGCTCGAGTATTTACGAAAACCTGACTTCAATGACATTTAAAATTTATACACCGCACACAATAATATTCATGGTTTTTCGAGAATGCTTGGGCAATTTGCTAGAGGTGATAAAAAGTACCCAACTATAATGCTTGAGGCTGTTGCTTCATATGATTTGTGGATTTGGCATGCATTTTTTGGGGTATCGGGTGCAAATAACGATTTAACCGTTTTGAACAATTCTCTGTTATTTGACGACCTTCTTGATGACATCGCCCTCGTAGCTCCGTTTGAATGTAATGGGGTTACATTCGAAAAATGGTATTCTCTAGATGACGACATTTACCCATAATGGCCATCTTTGTTAAATCATTTACGGTTGCAAATTCAGAGAAGAATGCGTTATTTAAACGGAAACAAGAAAGTACTCGAAAAGACGTTGAAAGAGCTTTTGGGGTCCTTCAAGGACGTTGGCATATTATAAGTCAACCGGCGCGTGCTTGGACCGTCAACAAGCTACGCAGAATCATGTACACTTGCATTATATTGCATAACATGATTTTAAAAGATCCAAAGTTTATGTTATCCGAGTTTGACCAGCAAAATTATATTTGCCTGCAAGCAAATATATTAAGGACATGGGTCGAGCGATGCGAATTGCAAAGAAGAAAATCCAAAGAACTACGTGATAAACAAACACATGCAAAGCTTCAACGTAATGTCATTGGGCATCTTTGGCAACAACATCTACAACATCAACATGAAGATTAGTTTATTTATAATTTGATGTATTTTTTATAAATTTTCGCATTAGTTTTTAAATTTCGCAATGTTTTATTTTTTTGTAATGTATTTTGTATGTTTAATTTAAATGAAATGAATTATGTTTGTGTTAAAAAAATGGAAAATAAAATAAAATTGTGGGTGTTGGGACCCAAATGAAGAGATAGGGGTGTGTTATGAGTGAAAGGGTATTTTTGAGTGGGAGTGAGATGCTGATGTGGCAGCCTGTGGGGCCCAAATGAAGAGCTATGGCTTGTCACCATACTCCTTACTCTTAGCCGCCATAGCTACCAGTCTACCACCACCCGACTCCCACTCTCATCTATCACTCGTCATGCCACCACTGTCTCACTCCTCTCTCTTATATCTTGCATATCAGTGCTCACTCCTGAACCCCAATAGGTAACGATCTCTCAATATAGTATATTAGTGTTTCCGCTCTTATATTAAGACTATAGTAATATGTGTACGATAATATGTAGATGTATGTTATCGGTTGATTTATTTTGTTGGGTAAAGAGAATTTTGATTTTGGGTTCATAAATATGTGGTTAGTACTGGGTGCTACTTTTGACAATTTCGCAGTGATTTTGAGTTTTTGGTTTTGATTTTAAACATTTGTGATAATGCTTCAATTTGTTGCTAAGTTAATTTAGAATTACATAGCTTGTTTAATTCCAATTCTTATATATAGCTAATGGTTACTTATTCAATTTGATTATGACTTTTGCTAGTGTTTATGTATTAATGAATCATAGACTAGTTTTACAAACTAAATTCCAACTGTCTATGTTGTTTGAGTATTTTTTATTTGTGATTATCTCCATGTATATAATGTATGCTTACATGAAAAAGAAATTGGTACTAACTTTAACAGTATTGCATTTTCTTAATTGTGCAGGTTTGATGGTTAATTTACCATTGGTCATGCCATCACTTTATGTTTTTCACAACCTCATCATCACTGGTATTTCTAATTGGTTGTATAGGCTATATAAGAGTTAAAATTAGCTAGGAAGGGCTGTAATATGATGTTTTGTAGGTTATATTTTTAAAAAAGTATGTATAAGAGTTGAAGCAAGGGATAGGGAAAATGAGGCAGCAGGGGCACATATGCAAACTGGTCAGCTGGAGCAAACTGGTTGGTTGTGCCAGGAGCACCAACAGGGGTGGGTGAGCCAAATGAGGTAGGCGAATCAAGCATGTTTGAGTTTGTTGCCTAGAAGGGTTATTGGCAAGTCACGTGATCATATTGTGCCTATCAAAACCTCTATAAGGTTAGCCAAATTTTGCAGTGCATTATTAAACAATTTAAACAATTCATCTTTATTTTTGGATTGTTTTATAGGAAAAATATCAAGCGAGTATGGCTCATATTTATTGGGAGAACTTTGAATCACACCCACATAATGAGGAACTATGGAACAAAGTAACTCAACCTTACAAGGGGAATACATTTTGGGCATACAAGGCGTTTGATCCCATCTTTCTGTTGACAGGAACTATGGAACTAGTAATCTCGATACCTCACAACTAACTATGAGGTTTTGGAAGGTTAGCTGATAAATTTGTATTCATAATTTCTCATAGCATATCTAATTTCGTTTAAGAAGATACAATGTGTACTACATGACAACTATAATAATAGGTGGTAATATTGATATTGGGTTGTATGTTGTGTAAACTAGTTGTAAGAATGAATTTTGCTCAATATCTTGTAAAACAATTTGGCTTAATAGTTGAAGGGCCTGGTTGATTTAGGATGTTAATGAGTTGTCGGGCTGATATGGTTGAAATGGGACATAATGAGTTGAAATGGGTTAAAATTTGATAATGACGGGCAACATGGGTCGTAGTACTGTGAAGTGGTTTATATTTGAAACGTGATAATTATGTCGAATGCTAACTCCCACATGTCTAACATTTATGTTTTTTTCATTTTTTCTATTCTTTTTATATAAGCTTACAACTAGGTTTTGAATATAATGCATAGTTTTTACTGGTAATGAACTAACTTGGCCACTACCCAAAAGTTCCAATGCCCACTGGTAATATATATTGCTCTTGCTACTTGTTTTTTCATTATACATATCGGGCCAAAGGTAACTTTACTGTCATCTTGGTGAAAAATTAAAGTTATTGGTTTGTCATGTTTTTGTTATTTATAATCATTTACAGTGGGTGTTTATGCATTCAAATGAGTTGTCATTGGTTATAGGTTGTCTTTTTAGGTCAAACTACTAGAAAATTAGCGAAGGACTTGAGCAAGCAAGAAAGAAAGATTAAAAGCTTTTTGAGGAAGCTATAGAAAATTAAAGAAAGCTTAGCGAAGAAAAACTTGAAACATTCAAGGAAGAAAGGATCAAAGATACAAATGAAAAGCTTATCAAGATGAGGCGTTGAAAGAATTGAAGGAGCAACCTCACACTCCCTATTCTACATAAACATTCATTGCTTAATTAGGTACACTTCATGTTTTATACACAATTTGTTTAGAAGTAGCACCTTAGTGGATTATACACATTTTGTTAAGATGTGTTACATTTGATAGAATTTGGTTTAGAAGTGGTAGGTTTGGTAGGATATGTTACGCTATGTATGATATTTGAATGTTCGACTAATTATCAATTTGGATTTCAATTGAGCGTTCAGATATATTTTGTTTTTGATATTTGTATATTACAAAAAATTGGCTAGATGCTTTTTTATTTTAGAAAATGCAGTTTTTTTAACAGAAATCGTAACGGAACCATTGCGGTTGGACTCCATTGCAAACTTGTCACACATTTATACTGTTGCATTTTTTCTAGCAAAATTCTTTCGTTGCAATTCCGTACCAAATTTTGTCCGTTGCAATTTTTTTCTAATATATGTTGTAGCAAAACCGTTGGAAAACCATTGGAGTATGATCCATTTCAAAAATGGTTTATAATATACAACGAATTTTTCTTTGCTGGAAAACCGTTGCAACTTTTTTTCCTCGTTAGAAATACGTTGCAATTTAAATTTCCATGGATAATTAATGCTACGGTAAGAATCTGCTGGAAATCCGTTGCAAATGGCTCTTTGAAACGGATTTCCAACGGATTCCTACCGTAACATTAGCCCACTTGTGTTGTAGTGAATAATTACACAAAATACACATTTACTTCACTTTAAACGCCATATGGTCACACTTATTAACACTTTTGGCCACTTTATACTTAATTGTATGTGACTAAATAAAAAAAAAAGCATGCTTTGTGTGACTAAATATTACAAAAGCCACACAAACATAAAATTCATGTGACATTTCTTCACTTTAAACAGCATATGGTCACACTTATTAACAATTTTGGTCCCTTTATGCTTAATTGTATGTGACTAAATACAAAAAAACATGCTTTGTGTGACTAAATATTACAAAATGCCACACAAACATAAAATTCATGTGGCCATTGGATAATCAATAGTCACACAAAATACACATTTAAGAATGTAACAATATATGGTCACACTTATTAACACTTTTGGTCACTTTATGCTTAACTGTATGTGACTAAATATTACAAAAGGTCACACAAACATAAAATTCATGTGGCCATTGGATGATCAATAGTCACACAAAATACACATTTCTTCACTTTAAACAGCATATGGTCACACTTATTAACACTTTTGGCCACTTTATGCTTAATTGTATGTGACTAAAGACCCAAAAAAACATGTTTTGTGTGACTAAATATTACAAAAGGCCACACAAACATAAACTTCATGTGGCCATTGGATGAACAATAGTCACACAAAATACACATTTACTTCACTTTAAACACCATATGGTCACACTTATTAACACTTTTGGCCACTTTATGCTTAATTGTATGCGACTAAATATAAAAAAACCTGCTTTGTGTGACTATACAGTGTTTACGGTCACTAATACTGATTAATCCAACTAAATTTGTATCTAACACATGTTAAGGTTTTGGTCACTGTTTTTTAATGGATACGGCCACTAACACAAAAATGTGATCGTAGGTACCCTATGGTCAAGCGACCTTTAGTCACACACACTCTAAAAATCATGTGTGACTATATGTATATCTTCACACTTTTTTGGTGTAGCCAAATCCACATTGTGTTCTAGTGATTTAAGCACGCATGAAAGTACCAAAACCCTTAACACACTCTAAAGATCATTCCTATGTCCAAGTAAGATGCCAACAACCAAAGAAATATAATTTCACTTTGTGAATCGATGTTGTTGACTTCTGACATGGACGCTGGGGGTGATCAATAGAGATGAATATTTAAATTTAATGGCTCAAATTTACAAGTGCGGATCCATATGAAAAGGTGTTGGTCATACCATGGCTATAAATAGTATTTTCTTAGTGCTGCCCCGCCAAGATACACGCCGATTTGGCACGTAATTATCAATAAGGATCTCACAAACTGCATCATATCGTCATTGACTATATTTCGCAAAAATAAAAAGATAATTTAGAATAACATGATCATATAATCAAGAAACACATAACCCTTAATAAAAGTGATTTTCTATTTCTCCTACTTCATTCACCCTTGCAGCTTCTAGGTTATTTATGCATAGGTGCCAGTTCGTAAGATCATGATCGCCTCATCAAGATAGCATGCAATTGGTAAGACATAGGAGGTAAACAATGATCAGTGAATGTAGCGCAACAACCAACTACAGGATTAGGGTTTTGTCACTCTCACGTGTGCCTAATTGAAAATCATCTTTTTATTGTCGGGACACATGACAGTGATAAACCCTCATTACAACCGTGTTGTACCAGTGTAGATAATATATCAATTCCAATAACAAAACAACGTAAATCAATCAGCATGCATAGAAGCTGTGTAATTAGCATCAAACCGCCTATGAAAATCATAAAGGGTAACATAATGGTTTAGAAATTCGAGTGTAAAACTAGACAAATAGGTAATCGACCTGCTATCGCTGCAAACATGATATTATGATGCCTCGCCAAAGTACGTCGCCAAAGTACGGGTCATTTTCACCCATCATAATTAAGCAACTACTTATAGTTTCAGAATGGCAAAAGCACATATGCAATAGCATCTTCATCACCATGTGGTTTGACGACCCGTAACCAATTAAGTAATACACAAATTCTTTGCACATTTTTAAGATGTAAACAATGATCGATCAATGTAGCATAACAGCCAACTATATGATAAGGGTTTTGTCACCCTAACAATATAGCATATAGTGGTCGTATGCCGATTTCAAGTAACTCTGAATACTCTAGGCAGTTATTTGAGAACAACGAAAACAACAAAAATTGTTATTTTTTACAATCTCGAATAACTTCCTACAACATTTCATAATGAATAAATTAACCTTATTAAGGTATTTTGCAACACATATATTTATCATCCAAAGATTGAGCCCGGGACACATAATAGCTAAAGAAAATCTAACAACATAGTGCCTAACATAGACAACCACATTCTCAAAGAGCAAGCCTATATAAGCAACTTCTTAGGGAGGAATTCAATTAAATAAAACATAACATGAAAAACCTAGAGAGTGCATACAGACAACCATTCTACAAGACTAAAAATGCATAGGCAACTCCCTAAGTAGGCATTCAATTAAAGGCAACATAACATAAAAAACATTCAATTAAACACAACAAAAGTTCAAAAACCTATTAACAAAAATTACAAATCCAGAAACATGCATATATAAACGGCATCGAATATTGAACTTACTGATGGCCTATAATTTTTCAGGTGAGATCGGTTGACTCAGATAAAAGGTAAAATTTCTGAAAAAATCAAAGTCTGTCACGGCTGCATACATCATAAGTTGCCTAGCGAAGCAAAAAACTTCAACTTCTTCTACTGAGGCCACTTCTATTCATCATCGCCTTATGAATCGAACTCTATAATAAGGATTTTATCACACATGCGTATGTTATCCATCTAAACAATCAGACAACAAAAGACATGCGGCGGCTGCACACATAATTCCGTGATGCCTTGCCAAGCCATACAATTGGGTGCATAATACTAGTATATTAGACTAGTGACATCGGGCAGACATCTAGTAGAAACTAAAATTTGACCTCGCACAAACACTATATCATACATCACAGTACTTGTGTTACGTTACTTTAGGTAACGAGAACTATTTTGGAAACTTGAGTCATTTTGGTAACAAGAACTATCTTTGGAAGCTTGAGTCATTTTGAATTCTTGACTTGTTTTGGTAACTTGAATCTGGTTTGAGATCTATTTTTGGAGATTATCCCTTGAAACTATTTTATACTCATAATCCTGTGAGCTTACCAACTATTTTCATAGTTGACCCTTTTTATCATGCTTTTCAGGTGATCAAGTATTTGAAATTGTGTGATTGCATTGTGTGGATATTTGCTTTAAATGTCGACGTATGGGAAAACGCTTGTCTTATTTTAGAAACTCATGTTCGGGAAACTATTTATGTATCATGTTCTCCTTTCAAAGACTTGTATTTGAAATGGTTGTAATTCGGATAAATTTTATTTGTATCTCAATTATGTATGGTGTTTTATCTATCATCTTATGTGATGTTATTAATACGTCGTACCTCGTGTTTCCGCTTTAGCGGGGTGTAACATCATACTACCTAAAGATTTACGTAAACAAGTTATTTAATCGTAAGTTTCTATATTGACGTCAAATCACTTAAGGTATGAATATGGAATTATAAAGCATTAAGAATGATCAAAGAATATATTTTGTCATGCATACTAGTTTAATCATTTGCATAAACCCATGTAAGCTTGCTTACATCTCTAATAAACAAATGATTTTAAGTAAACAAATACTTAATAAATAACTAGTTGCATTAGTGAATAAGGCAAAATAAGAATAACTACAAATGAAAACAATCGTTCCACATCTTTTCAAATCTAGCAAATCTTTCCATTCTAATGCTAAGAAATATTTTGCTTCTAGAAGCTTGTACTAAATCAAATGTTTAAGCACAATTAGAAGATTTTGAGAAGATTTTTGGTTAACCACTAAATGAAAAAAATGGCTATGACCACCCATGGAACCACTAAAATACAAATACGGATCCACCATAGTTGGATCCGTCGATGCGTGGGAGCCAGATTTGAATTCAGCATTCGTTCTATATAAATAGAAGCCATATGTTTTCAATTTAAACAACCCTTTCCCATTCTATCATATTTAGTTTAGAATTTACATACATTAATTCTTTGATCATTATATTTGTTTTATAATCCTAGTTTAAAATTGCGTTTTGTGATCCAGTGCGTTAAAGGTCCACGACATCGATGCGTAATGCAAATATGAGCGCATTTTGATCGTGATTCATTTTATATTAAAAAAATACAAAAATAATTATACGTAATATATAAAACAACATGCCTAAGTAAACGAAATAAATTTACAAAAAGTCACTAAGATATAAAAATTATGCAAATAATCTATTTGTAAAACGAATAAGTAATTAAGTCATAACATAAAATACTTAGAAACAACATTATAACCTCCAACTAAATGTTGTTTTAAATGAGACACTCTTCCTTTAGTTACTTTCGAATAGAAGCAACATGTAAAGTTATTTTTAATTGTTGGATCTTCAAATACTTATTTATACCTGTATACTTGATGCGGTTGTCGTAAGACTTCACAAGAAGTTTACAACTCCCTAAGCAGAGTGTCTAACCGTTGAAGTGTAACAAGGTAAGACTCGGGGGTTGTTATTGTTCTCTAGGGGAATAGCACTACGAAGGCCATATTGAATGTTCACTAAGGTCTAGGGGTTGAAAGAAGATTATTTTTGTATTTTTATATTTTATGAAAGCAAGTAAATCTCAGGTTTGAAGGTTGGTTTGTTTTAAACTAATTAACTATTAATCCTAATGCTAATAAGCAATTATACAATGAACCGTATTTACCTAGGATGCACTACTTCTTGCTAGCTATCCAATTCTACCTATTGCTTTGTCACACTTGTGATGCGATGTGTAAGTATTTCCTAATGCATGAATGAATTGCATGAACCCATCATCTATGTAATATTCCGTTAAGGCAACGCACAAGTAAGGTAGTATTAAGACTGTTACAAGGCCCCTAAGAGTATATTACATGCATTAAAACACTTAAGATGGATTAACCATATTAGGGGTAAGGTAGTGTTAGGTTCATAAAAAGTGCCGATTATGTGGTTTAATTATATTTAGTCATTAGTCTTTATTTTGTTTAGAATAAGGTAGCTTGTAATAAGGTTTATTATGCTAAAAGAAAGAAATAGCATAACTACCAAAGTATAGGGACTAGATTAAAACTTTAAATCAATTTATACTCATTGAATTTGTCACGACAAAAAAAAGATTTATTTCAAAACTAATAACAAGTTTCATGCATTCTCAAATAAATACTAGATGAATTAGCCAAGCATACTTAAACAAGAGAAATCATAATCAACAAAAGGAATTGAAGACATGAATTAAGATGTAAATGATAATCAAACCATTACAAGATGTTTATGATTTGTTTTGAACTTCTAAGTTGCTGGAAAAACACCTACCCAAACCCTAGAATCAGACTTAGGGTTGGGGGCTTACAAAAAATAAGTTTATGAGGCTGTATATATAGGAAAACCCTAAGTAGGCATTCTTGACGCCGTCACCAAAAATCCTGACGCCATCACGACGTCATTTTCACAAAATTATAGATTTTCTCACTGCGATCGTGTGGGCTATCGAATGGTCAGATTTCGAGTTCGTATGAAGGAGTTAGGATCAAAACAATATATGATACTTCGCGCACAAGTGGAATAGTCTTCTTTTCTTTGACAGTACCAAAAATCTTCTTGGGTGTCGTTAGGTTGGCTTACGTTCTTGACGCTCGTTCGCAAGAGTTCTGACGCCGTCAAATGAAAATCCAGATGGCATCGCAAGGAATCCTAACACCGTCTCCACCTTCTGTGAGCAATTCTTTAAGCCTTCGTTGTGTCAATTTGCAATCTTGTCCTGTTTCTTCCAAAATTAAGCCCAAATCACGTGTATTTCCTTTAAATGTCTTCCAAGTGCTAAAAATGCAAAAAAGAAACGTATTAAGTACATATTTTAAGCATTTTTTATGTTTATAAAGGTTAAGTTACTCGAAAAATGTATAAAAATTACACCTCATCAGTGAAGTTTAACAAATGGTGCATCTGGATCAATTGAGGTTGATGAAGGGTTTGTACCGGTTGTATTAGAAGGGATCTGGTAGCAACAAACGGGAGTCACAAGGAGCTACAACAACTGAGAGAGGGTTTAAAAGTATTCATCAAACATCGGTTTGGAAATAGTATATCCCAGTCTTTCTTTGTTGGTGGAACATATGGTGTTGAGGAAGATGGGTTTTGCACGAGTCTTGAACTGATGGAGCCAGGAGTCATGAGTTGAAGCTCGGGTCCTGAACGGAATTGTTCAGAAGCCATAGCCGCCAGCTCATCAAATTCGACATGTATCGTTTCCATGATCAATCTTGTCCGTTTATTATAGATTTGGTATGCTTTCTTTGTGGGAGAGTAGACAATGAAAATACCAATATGAGCTTTTGGTTTCAGCTTTCCCAGATTTTCACTGTCATTGGTAGGATAGCACAGGGCACCAAAGACATGAAAATACTTTAAATCTGGTTTTCTGTCATGTAAGAGGTCATATGGTGTTTTGTTGTGAAGAGAACATATCAGGGATCGGTTCTGGGTGTAACAAGTTGTTGCTACTGCTTCTGCCCACAGAAATAATGGTACCTTTAAAAATATCACCATAGTACGAGCAATTTCTACTAAGTACGATTTCGCCTTTCGGAAAAGTCGTTTCTGTTGTGGCACTGTGCGTGAAAACTGAGGTTTGGTGAGAAATTGACATCTTCATTGTAGGTATTTAGTGGTTATGATTAACAAAGTATGTGCCTAATATGATTCGATTATTCCTGACAGTTGCATTCGAGTACGAATATTGTACTTACTTTGAAATTTGATTATGAACTCAGGGTTTCATCCTCTTGATCGTAAAAATTTAACATATTTGTGAACCTCTGAATAATAATCCACCGTTGTTATGTACTTCTTCCCATTCATACTCTCGACATGCATTGGACCGCAAAGATCCATGAGCAACAAGTACAGTTTTCTTGGATGGTATTTTCAGATTTGGGTTTATGAGTGTCACAGCCCGCCAAGGCGGAAACACGAGGCGTAACGTCATGGGTATCATTACAACACAATGGTGTCAATAATAGAGAAACTACAATGCATTAATCAAAGCTAACATTTTACACAAAAGTGTTCAATGACATACCAAACACAAGAAAAAGGAGTCTTGTATTGAGGTAAAAGAGTCACTCCAATACAAATACATAACAAAATAATCCAAAACCTAAAACAATCATAGAATCAATTCAAACAAACACGAAACAAAAACTAGGAAAACTCCGCATGCAAGCCTACGGTCTCACTAGCTAATCTTCCAAACTTCACTTTTCTCATGATGCTCACCTGAAAATGATGCTCTAAACCGTCAACAAATAATGTTTGGTGAACGTCATAGGTTTAGAACGCTATATTACTCGCATTTTACTGTGATTATACAATAAGTCTGGACGATTAGGAACTATCATGAACTTATGCTAGCATGAAACTAAAATCAAATCAACATATCCACAAACTAAATTTCCTATTCGGGCTTAGAATAGCTGGCACTATAAGAAACCAAGCTCATCCAGAATGTATCACACAGCATATCACATTGGGTAGGCGTACCCATCCGATCCCATAACCAACATAATGCGGGTAGGCGTACCCCTCCGATCCAAAATCAATATCATAAATCACACTGAGTAGGCATACTCATCCGATCCTAAATAATACCAACATGTATCACATAGTCATATAATAGTCATGTAATGTCCATACACAAATTTAAAACACATAATCACAATAACAAAACATTTTCAAAACATATTTTGCATCATTTTCATCCTAAGAAAACATAGTAAAATGGGACTATAAAACTCACCTGATGCACAGCTACTTCATAATATCCTTGAATTCAACTAAACACAAATAAAACCCATGTTACACGCGATTAGGCTAAATGCCCAAGACGATGTAACAATCAATTGATGGACTACTAAGTTTATATTATGATTATAAACCTTTTACCATACACCCCATAACTCACTTATACTCTAGATACCTTTAATCATTCATTCTACCTTCCCAATGGGTTATGAACTACTGTGATTTTTTAGAAAAAAAATTTTGAGCCTAACTATTTTATAAAAATTCAACATCACAAAGTACTCAAATTCGGATCTGAATGCACACCAAAAAGTTTGATTTTTCTAAAAATAATTAGACAATGAATTAGGACTTGTGCTTTGAGCTGGAGTTAATAGACACATAAAATACGACCTTAAATTTTTGGCTAATCAATTCAATTGTAAGTAGGGGATTTACTCCCGATAATCATGACCCAAATCTGACCTGAATTTTCTGTTTGACATATTTTCCTTGCAAAATTATTTTGACTAACTTTCCCGGCCTCAATACATTTTCGGGGATGACGTTTTGAATGAAACTGAATCTATGAACTTCAATTTAGCAACAAGATTAACTCAAAACTCATTTTTATCATTAGATATCATTCAATCAGCACGACCTAAAATTATGGCCAAACCCTAACTTTCAATTTAACGTGATCTAACCTAAACCGTTTACACCCACATGCTCTAAAACTAATCCCGAACACTCCCATATAGTTTTATATCATTAATTTATAGAAAATTTATGAACCCTAATTTATTCATCATTTAATGTACTTATTATAAATTATTAACAAAAAAATTAATTAGATCATACCTAAACCTTTACTTGATTAAACCTGAATCACCACACCTGGTTTTGATTAAATAATATTTTTTTTTCTTTTCTTGAGGGGCATCGGCTGTTAATCTCTCTTCCCTCCGAACAAATGAGAGAGGGACGAATAGAGTATGTTTTAGGGTTTTCTTGGTTTTTTATATTTTATTCTATCTAATATACTATTGTAATTTATTTGTTTCCCTTTTTTTCTTTTTGTATAAACGGTATTCCGATTAACATCAATTTTTTTTTTTAATTTTTTTTATTACCATATTTTACCTCCTTATATTCTTATTTTATAAAAAAAACCTATTTTAATTTGAAACCTTTCAAGGTAAAACTAGTTTTAAATTACTATTCGTAAATTTTTCAATTTTACAAATTACTTGTCTTTTAATAAATTACTAAAGCTTAAGTTTTTTAAATATTAGACTTTAAATCACCTTCTAGGTAATATTGTATAAACCCTTACGATCCATATATACAATCAATCTCCCAAATTACAACGATAACGCAATAAAATCATGCTTTTATTTCATTGTCACAAAAATACGTGAACGAATTGATTTAGTGATGTACATCAAATTAACGTCTTTTGTTATAGCCTCTTTAATCCTACGCTCATTTATTAACCCATTTTGTATAATTATTGCAAAGAATTGTTACTTAAATCGTTTATATTTGAGATTGCAGTAATTATCGGAGTAATTGGTTGAAACATTAGCAAAAAGGCCGCATTTGGAGCTAAATGAAAAATATTTTAAGATTACTATTCGGTAGGACCAATACGCCGTTCCATCAAAGGAAGATACGGCTGTATTAGTCCCTGCACTCATCCATAGACCACAAAGGAGTGTAAGATACTATTACGCTGTATCCAGTGGAACTATACGCCGTATTCAAGATTATGAAATCAATTTAGTATTCTGGAAGGTATCAACGTGGTCCCTTACTCGATGAAATTCCCAATACGCACGTTTCATTTATTGTACGCCGTATCAACGTCTTTCAGACCTTATTATAGAAAACTCAAAAATAGGTTTTAAGTGTGTCTAATATATTCTCCAATTTACTTAAACCACAAAAGTCGATTTTTAAAGGAGAAAAAGAGCAGAAGAGGTCGAGCAACATATTCAATTCCATAGAAGACATCGTGTAATTCCATATACTTTAGTAATCGTTTAATTTTTGGTATCATTCATTAACTCGTTTAGTTTACCTTGGCTAAATTATTACTCTTATATTTGTTATGACGTGTGAAGCTAAATACCTGAAGTATAGCCATTTTATGAAGATCTGAATGTTTGGTATTTTGGTTATATATCGATTTCTTGATTTATCGTTGAGTGCTTGTTTATGTTTATCAATTTATACTTGTTTACGCTTTTGTATGCATCATATCATTCAACGGTTAGCAAACTGGACCAAGCGGATCTAGAGTCTAGGATAGTTCTCCATATAGTAATTTATACATCTAGAATAATAGTTACACAAGTATTGTCCTTCTAAGTTTGTGTCTAGGATACGCTTCGGGCTTAACTAGTTAATTGGATATTGCCGATGGTTTATTGATCGTGTTGACTAGCAGGTGACCTAGATAATTCAACAAATAACGTTCTGATTCCATTAGATAGTTGGACAAGTGGACTACTAGTGTATAAATTTCCATTAAGCGGTAAGTGGGTAAAGTCTCTATGAGCTAGGGTTTTAACAAAGATACAATTGCTTTTAATCCTAAGTAGATTACAATCAGCAAATAAGGTGCCTTTATGCGGATGCTTTAATTGATTGACTGAATTAATGTCGTCTAGGTCTTAGGATGATTGTAACGCACTAAGTACTTAAGAATGATTTATGCCACCTCGGAGAGAATGAAATCATTGCACTAATAACAACCAAGTCCTAATCGGATTATTATGGTTAATACAAGTTTTTTTATTATAAGGTTCGATGCCGCTCTTTTATCTTTTGTTCTATTAGCTTGCGGTTGGGTACTGTGCCTTGAATTGATTGTAGTCACCAACCAAACCGTGCAGTCTTCAGGCTGATGAAATCCCCCTTTTTCCGTTAAGAATTAGGATTTTGACTGACATTAGGTTTAACATTAGGATCTTTAATAGAATTAAACATAGATTAGAATATCCAAGATATTATTAATTGATAGATTTAACCTCGCTCTTTGTGATCGACACCCTACTTACACGAAAATACTACGATCATGAATCCATGCTCATTAAAGTGTGTTTTTGTTGAGTCGGCTAAAATAATAAATTTAAAATTGAAACAATAAAATATACATCCTACACCAACGGACACATTCAAGTTTTTGGCGTCCGTTGTTGCACGGGAGTGTAAATTAATCTGATTTTTTATTTTGATATTTTAGTTTTTAACATTAGATTAGATCTAACCTTTATGATTAGTGTAATTTAGATTAGTGTATATTCTTGTATATTCTGTATATTTTGTATATTTGTCTTTTATTGTTTGATTGTATATATTTGCGTATTTAATTGTTTTTCTTGAATACACTGTTCTGGTCGACAGTTGAATACGGCGTATCCACTTCCACTGAATACGGCGTATCCAGTTCTTTGTCCAATACAGTGTATTCATCCTAACAGATTAATATGGCGTATCCAATTCCGTTGGATACGGCGTATTGATAATCTGATAAAATTCTTGGAACTTTTAAGCAAAATTTTTTATACCTTTCTCCCGCTGGTTCTACTGATAATTTTTTGGTATTTTTCAGTAAGAATGGACAAATGGGGGGTTTAATCAAAGGGTGACTCTCGGAGAAAAATTTAAGGATATTAAGGTCGAAGATGATTCGCTCGCTTGCGATTCACCACTTGAAGTTTTCAACTATGAAGTCAATTGATTAAGCAAAATGGATGACGATTTATTCACATATGAAGTTGAAATTGCTAACATCCCATGTGACTTAAGAGTAGATGATGATTCGGAGCATTGTAGCGATGATATGGGATTTGATCCGTCTGATATGATTTAATGAGATGGTTGGGATCTAAAGTTTATCAACTACAAAACTATGGATCATTATACTATGAAAGCATTATAGATTTACTCGATCAGAGGAGATGATGAGGTAGAGCTCACTGATGAAGAATTTGCTGATAATGAAGATGAAATTGCTAAAGTCTTTAGTATCGACACTAATATATTTTGACTACAGACACCATCTGTTCAGAAATCACGAATTTAAAATCTTCTAAAGTAGATTTCGGACTTACTTACATAAGGATATTATGGGTTTCAAACTTATGATGATTAAAAGACGACTGGATCTACGGAATGGAATAAGGATATACCATGGGTTGATGAGAAATCATATGGACTGACCTGGAGTTTTGGACAGAACGAAGCCTGTCATCATACTTGTAAGCCTTTTAATTATAAAACTGTGTGTTCGGAATGGCCAACATGTATCTGGATGAATGATGGATACTGTAATGGAGGAAACTTACTTAGAACATTTATTATTGAAAATCAACTCCATTATCAAGATTACGAGTGGTACAAAGCTTTGGAAGATAGTGAGCTTAAAGATAAAGCTTTAAGAAACAAGGCTATCATGGAAGGATCTATCAAAGATGATGATGATGAGTCAAGTTATGAAAAAATGAGACAATGGGACATATATACAAACTATGATGATACTTATAGGATAAATCATGACGACAATGAAAGAGAAGAATTATGTGAAGTTTATGAGCCACCGGTATGCACGATACAAAGATTCGAGATGATCAAGTATTCATTTGGACAAGGCGAAGAATATGTTGCTATTAAAGAAGATGAATACGACGATCTAGCAAGAACAAGAAATAATGCATGTCGTACATATCAAGAAATCTTTCGTATGATGGACGAAGGATGGATGGTGACTAGAGCTGAATAAAAAGGAACTGAAGAAAAGTCTAACTTAAAGACTTCACTGTAAACAAAAGTGCTTCCCGGGAGACAACCCGAAATGTTATTTAATTGTGTTATCGATTATGTCTTCCCAGACTTCAATATGGCGTATCCACTCCATACCATACGGCGTATTGACTGTCTGGACGTTATCAATCTTTATTTTTTGATGCACTATAAAAACATTATTGTCAGTTCTGCAAATACGCCGTATTCATTAACTTGATACGCCATATCCACAGACTAAACCGTATTTAGTTTGTTTTAGTTTAGTTTAAATTAACCGTAGGTACCAAGATAGGAATGCACCTGTTTTTCTATATTTTACGCAGGACCTCGTGAAGGAAATATCGACGAATATTGGTGAAGAATTTACAAATATGGAAATCTTGAAGTGTTAGAGTCTTGAAACCTCATACGGCTGTTCAACACACAAATTTTGATCATAACACAAATTGGAGATCTATTACCTGAGCAAAAATATCAGGGGATGTTTCTCATTCTATTCTTTTTAAATTCCCTTATTAATGTTTTCTATATATACAACGAGGACGTTGTATAATTCAAGTGGGGGATGGGAATTAGAATGATCACTTGTCCAAATTTTCACAATAAAAAGCTTAAATTATGCTCAATTTCAAGCATACTTTTGTGAAATTACTTGTTACATAACCCGCACACAATAACCCTTGTTAGATATTGTGAGGATTTAACCTTTCTGTTTCCAAATGTTTACCCAAATTCTACAAAATATAGTGCACCGGTGATGTTGTAGACTTTAGAACTTGACTTGGTATATCTATTCGAGACCACAATAATGAGTATTATGGATTTAATTGGAGTAACTTGTTTAAATTGGTAAATCTTAGGATTACAACCATATCGCCTTTACATGTTGCTTATTAACTAACTGCATCGGTTTAGTAACCTCCCGTTTTAACCCTACCATCTATATTTAGATTGATGATCTACTGGAACAACCCGTAGAGCCAATCCTTTAGGAATTTACACCAACTATTTGTTTCGTTACACCCTTACACCTTAACCTACCCTGTTAGATTAAAGTTTAATTTACAATTGCTAGTTGCTTAAAGTGTAAAGTTTGTATTTCTCGAGTCTTGTGTCATTTTCTATCCTTGGTGCGGTTGGAATTTTGCACATTGCAAATCGGAATGTATATTAGTATTCAAGGCTCATGTGATTTTACTACCGTCATAATTATGGTGAAACGAAGAACGAAGAATACCGAGAAGGAATAATCAAGAATTATTATGATGGTGAGATGGTGAAACTACACCCGAGATTTGAAGAATTAGTTTATTAGCAAAAAAAAGAGGAAAGGAAGTTTGAAGATTTAATGTTTCGAATAGCATTTACCGAAGGGAATTATAAGATATGATCTGATTATTCGTTTGATAGTCTAAAAATTCAAGATGTTGATGTTATTGTACAAAGTGGTAAGTTATCGCACTTGCCTTGTAATGTATGTAATGTTTTGGGATGAATGGAAACGTTAATCGTATGGGAACGTCCAACTTAGGTTGTTTTTTGATCTATGATCAGACGGTTGTAATAGTTGTGTATTTAATCATGGTATGTTCGGGAATAAGTGTCTAGAAACTTGTACTTTAGGCTTAATGTATTTGTTTCTTGATTTTTATTTATCAACAATTTACTTCCCTCTCACCTAATGATTAGCCGCTGGTTTTACTCGAACGAGGATGTGATCGAGCGTGCATGTCTATTCCGGTCGTTTACGGGGACATGTATGCATGTCTCAGCTGCCTCGTTGGTTTACGAATTTTGGTGAAAGTTAGAAGGTTCCTACCCTATAATCATTCTTCATCCTAACCGTTAGTTAAATTCAAATGGGGATGTGATCGAAACACACATGTCTATCTGGCATTTTAGGGTGAGTATGTGTGCTTTAGTTGCATTGTTGAATGGTAATTTGGTGAAAGATTGTAGATGTGATCAATCCGTATGCCTTTCCATACAAAACCCATGTTTACCTTTATAACTTGTTACTCTTTTGGCCTTCTTGTGGTGGTGATGTGTATTGATATGCTACCGAACACCACTATATGTAAATATAGATATATATATATATACTTTAGGATTATATCATATAATTAGTATAGTAAGTATTTTCTGTCGGTGTTTGTGAAACTAACTTTTAACCAAAGTTGTCTTAAAACCTCTGAGTCGTTTTCCCTTGACGAAGCGTGAATTGAAAATCGATTAAGTCCGTGATCGCGCGTTTTGAATAGTTTCAAAGAATTTTTGATTTGGGTTTTCTAAATCCTACTAAATATAAATGAAAAGTAGATAAATGCAGGAAAGAAGTAAAATAAGAAATGAAAACTTAAACAGTAAGCATATTTAAAAGTAATCGGGAATTAAAACGAGAAATTTAAAACCTTAATTATTAATATAAACCAAAAATGATCTTTTTGGTTTTTATAAGTCTTAATTAACTAAAAAGTTAGGACAAAGAAAACTAGACCAAAAACGAAGGAGATTTGAGCTTGAAAACACTAAAAACATGAACGGGATTCAATCCCGTTCTTTAAAAATCAAAATTTTGTAATTTTAACCCTAAGAAAGCAAATCTAATTTTCCTAGGTTCTAAATGTTAAAAGAAAATTTTATAAAAATGAATTTATATTTTTAGACTTTTAAAAATTTTTTTAATGAATTAAAAACGATTTTAATGAAATTAAATTGTTTAAAAATACTAAACTATTTATAAAAATTCTAAAAAAATCATAAAAAGTAACTTGAACAATGTAGAATCTAATAAAAATAAGCTTGTGAAAACAGCTTATCAAATAAGCAGAAAAATAAGCCAAAAACATCTTATAAACTAAAAGAGCTAAAATGTGTAATAAAGGATTAAATGTGCAAACATAAAACGAAAAAGACCCTAGGGCGAGATGGTTAGTGTGTTGGTGTGTTGTGTTATAAAAAGGTGAGGAGGGTAGAGGTCCAGGGTTCGAGCCTTGCTCACCCAGGATTTCCCCTCATCCCTTTTTTTTTGCAAAAACTTAAAAAGCAAAGTTATAAAACAGCTTTTAGGGAACATTTTTTATAAAAGAAACTTTTTGTGAAAACTTATTAATAAGCTAGAAAACTGCTTAATATGGTGACAGAAAACACTTAGAAATTTTTGGACATTTTACAAACTTTAAAAGACAACTAATAAAGTGAGAATAGCTTGAAAACTTTGTGCAAAAATAAGCTAAAGCTACCTATAATTAATCTAAATAAGCATATTTAACTAGAATTAAGCAAAAATAATAAGCCATAAGCTGAAAAAGCACTAATAAGCACATAAAGGGGAATAGAGTTCAAAACAGACAAACAAGTACTTTTGAGCTTATTTTTAAGCCTTAAACCAGATCCTAATGGAAAATTGGCTTATACCATCTTAAAGCCTGACCTTAAATCTTCTAAAACTCCTTCTGAAAACTAGTTGAAAATCAATTACTTATGAAAAAGCATAATGAAAAAAACTTATTGCATCAGTTTGATGCTGCAGTTTGGTTTTCTTATCAAAAAGACAAAATGCTGATTTTGAGACTAAAAACAGTTAGGCAAAATAGCTAATTAGACTAAATTAAGTTTAAATAGATGAATTATGGACCTACAATCTAACTTGTATTCTAAAATTTAAAAAGCTAACTTTAATTCTAACCTACTGAATTTTAAGCTTGAAGTTAGCCTTAAGGGCTTTTTAGCTGCTGATGCATTTGACAACCAAAGTAACCAAATCTTAAAACCTATAAGTGCAGAACTAAGGGACTATCTTCTATACTAATTAGACACTCAAGCAAAAGCACTTTGATGAATAGAAACGCTAAAACCAAACTTAAGCTTAACAAGGCCAATAGAAACTGGAAACTAGTATTCTAACAGATATTATTTTTATTTCTCTTTAATTGATTAAAAACTTGATAACTCTAAGATTTGCATTAAATCCTGAATTTATAAATCTAATAATGAAATAAAAAAAAATTTTAAAAAAAAAAAAAGTCAATCATAAAGAACCACTTTGCCTTCGGCAGCTTTAATCAAGTTAATGTTTGCTTGTGACCACAACCACTCTTTAAAGAGTTTAAACTTATTTTAGCTTACGAATTTAAGATTAATGCCACAAATTGCAAAATACCCACCCAAACCCCATCAAACCCCAGACCTAGTGAAAACTTTTTCCATAATCAATAAGCATGAACAATAAACTAAAATATTATGCACAATTTGGTTTTAACTGTTTATATAGAAATAAACTTACAGACAATGATATTTAATCTAACCTATGACTAAACAATCATTAAACATCTATATTAAGCAACATTAAGTAGGGGTGAGCACGGTCCAAGGACCGGACCGGACAGGCCAAAACCGAACCGGACCGAGGACCGAGGACCGGACCGAAATGGTACGGTCCGGTCCGGGTCGGTCTTCGGTCTGGTCGGGTCCTACACGACATAATCGTCGAGTTTTTGGTCGGACCGAGCCGGGACCGACCGAAATCGAGACGAAAGTATGAAAAACCCCAGACGAGGATCAGACGAAATCGTTCGGTCGGTCTGGTTCTGCCTGGTCCGGTCCGGTACGGTTTTCCGGTCCGGTTCGGTCTTCGGTCCCGTATGCTCACCCCTAACATTAAGCAGAATTCAACAAAAAAAAGCAAATAATAAGCAGATTTAGCTAATAAGCAAAGTATGAAGCTATAAAAGGAAAATGAAAAACTTACTGAATCCCTTGCTTAAACAGGGATGAAAATTTGCTCAAAAAGCTTAATCTATGAGCTCTAGCTTATCATTGAAAGCTGGTATTGCACATGAACCCTATCCAGATTGGTTCATCATCCAATTAAAGCTAAGGTAAAATGTGGAGAGGAATTAAAGTAACAACAAGCTCAGTTAAGCTTTTGTGAGCTTAACTGAGTGTAAACAGACTAGAGTAGCTTAAGAGAGCTTATAAGGAGCTTATTATACTTTTTAAAACATAAGATGCTAAATATAAAGTAAAACTGAATTTAACAAGATATAAGAGAAAACTAAATTTTATTAAAACTAAAAGTTGATTACAATACTTGAAAAGAAATTACATCAATTGAAATCAGAATTAAAAATGTTATAGCTAAAATTGCATAAGCTACACTAAGACTACACTAAAGCTACTCCTACTCCTAGTTGTCCTTAAACTGTGTGGTTCATCTACTATTTATAGCTGAATGAAGAAGCTTCCAGGCTCTCAGGAGCGTCTTGATCTTTAATCCTAACCTTCCATTAATAACCGTCACCCATCTTATGATCTGAGCCCTTGATTTGATGTCCTGTCACTTCAACCAATCATCTGCTTGGGGATCGCCAACGTGTCATTGTTGTCAGACGTGGCAGGGTCTTCTAGAAGCATATGAGAGTGTAGGTTTGATAAGGGATTCGGGTAAATTGATTTTACCTGTGTGTGTGTAAGTGAGGGAGGGAAAAGTAATAAAGATGAACATTGATTCAATTTGGGGGTGTTGACCCGTGTTTGACTTTCAACTAGGTATAACATTTGGGTTTGGGCTACTATTTGGGCCAGGTTTATTCGTTTTTAGGCTCGGAAATAGACCAAGGGTTTGGTTAAATAGTTTTTGGGTTTATAATAAGACTTAACGACCGTTAGTCTTTTAATATAAAAGGACTAACGGTGTTATTGGTTTAGGGTTTATTGGTGAAAAAGATTTAACAATAAGGGTCTTTTTTGGTAATTTGAAGGTTTTGTCATTTTATGGGTTGACCATGGTTGACCTTAGGTGATGACTTTTTGTTGACTTTGACTTTGTCTTTTTTGACTTCTCACGGTCTTTCCGTTCTCGTGCTCGGTTTTGTCGTTTTGGCTTTGATTTTTGTCCTTTTCTTGGATATCTATTACCTGCATAATACAAATGTAAAACATACAAATACAATGTATTTTTGGTACGTTTGTAGTCATTTAAGTCCGGTTTTAGTGGAAAACGGTATGTGTGATTAAACACATACCAAAATCCCCTATACTAAGATATTGCGTGTCCTCACATAATGCTATAAGTAAGCACTTAGAAAACTAAGAATCTCAATCCCCCTAGACTAATTACCTTGAAAAGTAGCTAAGTGTTCATCAAGGGGATTTAAAGAATCAAGAGTTTCGAAAAGCCCTATTTTTACCATTTTTAAAGATATACACTTATTCCTAATATTTTTAAATTTTTCCTATTTTCTCATTTTATTTTTATTTTTTTTAATTTTTTTAGCAACTAACTAATTTGACTTTCGTTATTTTCATAACCTTTAGGGATCATAGAACAAGATGCATTTCGATCCGAGAATGCCCCCAAAAAGGATAAATTCATCGTCCCCGACTTTTCACTTATCCAAACCAAGCTTAAAATGAAATCACAGTTAAATATCAGTTAAGATGCCAACACTACTCATATTTGCAACTTTTGAACTTTTTACTCCCGACAATTATTATATCTTAGGTGAATGTGCTAATTTGAATTTCAACCATGGATCAACGTTTTGCAAAATTCTATGTTTCAGGTTCCACCCGAGAATAATGAGTTTGAAGGCGAGATCATCCCATGTAGCGACTTTCGTCTCGGCACATCCTAACCTTGCG
>BQNB010077895.1:0-30702 GCA_026074375.1 Tanacetum coccineum
TAAATAAGAAGAGTCAAGCACCTAAAATGATTATGTCTTTTATCAGGATGGTAGAAAACCAAAATGATGTGAAAGTCAAATAAACCAGAACTGATAATGGAACTGAGTTTAGAAATCATGAGCTTGTGATGTGTGTTTTTCAAATTTTAAATTTATAATACTAGAAATACCGATTTTTACTAAAAACACAACACTCGGGCAAGTATACCCTATCGAGTGTAATATAGTATTAGGTAAGTCTAGGTCGTTCCACGGGAATTGAAGTCTTCACAGTTTGTAATTAAGGTGCTAAGGCTAAAATGATTGTCACGAATCAAATTAACCAAAACGTGCATATATCGAATATTGTAACGAAAGCAATTAAGAGACGATTCAAGCAAGGAATTAAAGTATGTTTATTTAGGCAATGATCACTATAACAATGAAGTGTTTAGGACAGTGTTTACAAGTTTAGAGAATAAAGATTTCACAAGTTACAAATCCTTTCGGCCTTTAAATATAACAAGTGATTATATCGATTAATAACAACAAATCCTTCCGGCCTTTATAAGTTATTATAACCAATATATTAAGTGAAATGATTAAACACATATATAAAAGAACCCTTTCGGCTTATATTTTTGTATAAAATATGTTTTACCAATTCAATAAACACATATCCAAATGCTCCATATCCAAGATCACATATTGCCTAAACAAACACAAGATGACTACTCCATGATCAAAGAATTAACAAAAAATATAACATTCATCATGAATTCAGTAAAGATCATATTCAAAAAATAAACAAGATTTATACCAACTTCAAGAGCAAATGTTTGATGATTTCACAAGTTTTTCCAACAAAAACTATATTATATTCAAAGTAAACCCGAAAACTATGAACAAATCTGTCACAATCGCTTATAGATTCGAATTACACTTCAATGCTACTTCCTTTGATGGATTAAAATCTAGAAATTAATGGTGGAGAGTGGTGGTATTCGATGGTGGTGATGGTGGTTTAAAGGGGTGTTTGGATCCTTGGTTTGTCAAGCCAAGATCACCAAAAATCCCTATTTTAAGTGTTCTAAACGAACTAGAATGATTTGTGTGAGAGTGTGTGAAATGAGAGAGCCAGGGAGGGTATTTATAGGCTTTTCAGGGGCCAAAAACAGCCACACAAAAATAATTGTGCGCCGCACATCGGGAGTTAATGCTATCTTTATTTAATTGCCTTTAATTTTTTCCACCGACTCAAAAGTGCGCCGCACTTTGGCCAAAACTGCCACACTTTGTTGGAAGTGCGCCATTTTTGGTATACTTTCAGCTTTTGGACTAAAAATCAAAAGTTGAGAGTAATTGATTCCGCTTTTCCGTACCTCCCAGAATCGCATCAAACGGGATTTTGATATGCTCCAGTTTATGGCCAAAACTGTGGACAGGTGTCGGGAGATCTTTATCTTTAGTTATTTCTTCGTTTAAGCTTCAAATCTTTGTGTATTCTTCCGTTTTCTTCCACGATACATCACATGAACCTACAATGACAAATATATTATATTCTATACCAATAGTTCTTATATTTAACCAATAAGTATGCATGAAAGAACAGATAACGCATATTAAAATATGTATAATTTGAGCGTTATCAAATCCCCCCACACTTAAACTTTGCTTGCCCTCAAGCAAATCTAAGAAAAGAAATTTAGAAACAAGGTCCTAAGTGACAAAATAAGGGAAAATTAAAAAATAAAATAAAATATTATTGGTTTTTTATAAATAAGCGCAAAAGGCGCAAGCACCCCCCACATTTAAGGGTTTGCTTGTCCTCAAGAAAAATAAAGAAAAATAATAAGTTTTACAAAACAAAACTAGAATTATAAAAATATTTTTGGATTTTTAATATGTGAAAACAGAGATGTTTGACAATACCCAATGATTCTCAAGCTATAATAACATGACTAAGCACCTCACAAATAAAAAGAAGTATAATTCACTCAAACACTCGTATGTGATGTAATAGAGGGTAAAAGGGAAATCACACTCAATTGCTCAGACATGATTCATTTCATACCATAGGCTTGTACAAGAAACAAAACTGCATCGACATGGCGTAAGCACCAGGTATAAATATCAAAAGATGATTTTTATTCGGGTTGTAACGATAGGCTAAGGGTTTAATAAGGGCGTGGATAAGGCATAGGAAATATATACTGGAAATGGTTTTATAATTAGAATACATGTCGACAAGTCCAAGAAACCCATGTTGCTAGTTACGACATACCACAAACCCGCAAGGTTATCGAACATCTCAACCTCTCATCTCAATGATATAACAATATGTCTCGCATCAACTTTTATTCATACTTCACTTTTTTTCCGATTTATTTTTTATATCACTTTTTAATACCTTTTTTTCATATTTTTTTCTCTCTTTTTTATAAAACTAACAATTCCCCCACACTTAGTATAAGCATACACCACAAAAAATACGAAACATGAAGCTGGCCATCTCCATCTTTGTTACAATGGCACAACACTTATAGCAAAGTGCGAACAAACTATAAGCAAAAATCAACCAATCATACCGAGCAACTAGCAACCAACCATTGAGACTTTTGACAAGGGGTAAGGCTAGGCGAAAGGTTATATATTGAAAATTTTTTAAGTGGATGAGAAAAATTAATAAAATAGCTCAACGGGTTAAACTAGGGGTATTTAGTACTAAAGATGAGTGCTACAGATAGGTTTTATTTGAGTGGTTAACTAATCAGTGTAATTACCTAAAAGAATAAATAATATGAAATGGAATGGGCTAATTTGGGTTAAATCCTAAGTTTTGCCTCTTTATCACATAAAAATACCTATATCACCGAACGTGATCTCACTGCGGTCTTGTAATGATTTTCAAGCACAAGTTCTAGAATCAATAAATCACCGGCACACTCATACAATTTTTAAACCGATACCAATGCTCTAGAAAAGGCGACAAATCACAAATACACAGCCGTAACGATGGATGAGACACTTGCAATTGCATTCAAACCTTAACTCGAGAAAGCTAAAGGCAAAAAAATATCTTAGGTATCAAAGATGGACACATGAATTCCTTAAGATCTAAAACATTACATTTTTTGGGTGATTGGTATAAATGGGCAAGTAATGTCATCGATCCCGAGTCGAATCTACTCTATCAATCGGGACACATCTCTAATTTCAATTTTTTATTATTATTTTTTTTATTACGTTTTATCTAACATAATAACCTAAGTGGCAAAGGATTTTATAAATAAAATTTTAGATTACCGAGGGCGAACAAAAGTTTATACTTTTAATAATGAGTCTAATTTTTCTAATTCATTTTCTCCCACACTTAAGTTGAGCATTATGCATAACTAGAAAATAACTAAAGAGTAGGAAAAGCGGAAAAAATAAATATAAGAGAAACGAAACTTCCCGGGGCTCATACGTGCTCAGTTGAATTCTGAAAGATACGGCACTAAACAGAACGCCAAGTATGTGAATTCAACCCATAATATAATACTCCAAATATATCAGTCCCCAAGTGTAAAATGCCAACCACTAATCCAAGCTCCACCTATTTATTTAATCTTCAAAATAAACAAAACTACGAAAACCGTAAAATACTAAGGCGCTCTTTCATAGGCAAAAAGATTGCATTTAGCGTATGCAACTAGCCTTTAAACCTCTCAATGTCCCAAGTGGACGAGTTATAGTCTCGTGAGGGTTTTCAGCGAACACACCCACAAAGTTCATTTAAATTTCTTTTAGGATACAGTAGTCAAGTACGAAACACACGAGCTCTTATGCGCGCCATACAAATGGAACTACAAAGTTTTCGTTTTATATATAATTTTTTATTTTTATAGGTTTATGTAGTATATTGGATATCATAACACAAGCCTAGGATTAATGTTTGGCTAAATTATCTAGAGAGAGAAAGTGGGAGTTCTAGAGAGAGAAAATCACTTAGTGTGTGTTTGTAATAAAAAAAATCCAACCCCATCATGTATGGGCTGAAATGGGGTATTATACACGAGCTTGATGGCCCTAAAAGTTGGCCATGGAGGTTGGGCTCACAAGTAGAGGTAAAGACCGCCCGAACACCGATAAGTTTCGTATGGTAACTAAACGATTAAAACTAAGACTATGAGCTAACCTATGATAGATATAACACGGGGTGACCGAGTCTTTTACATGGATTTTCATCATCCTAACAATCTCCCCCTAAGGTAGGTCACCCCAGACAATACAAATTGAGTCCTAGCATTATATTTGAATTAATCTTTGATTCTGGCTTGTAGTCTTTTGATTCTTAACTATTTGTCGTTGTACATCAAGTAGTGATCTTTGTTCCCATGGGAAACTTGAGTGATCTCTTAGCTTTCTTGAGATCACCATCCACTTGAAATCTCTTATTATCCTTGTTTTGTGGAATATTGCCTTCATGTGATGTTGTGACTTTCGGACCCGCATACTCACACTCTTCTGGATCATGATAGTACTTATCAGAGTTGCGGAAGCTGTGTTGTAGGTCTTTCAGTTGTCATGATGTCTTTGATTAGAAACATTAAGTGTGAGCATGGGGTTGTGAATTGACTTTACTAGAATGAGCCTCGCATCTCCAATCTTTATGTAATCCTGAAATACAACAGTTAACAATAAAGCTTGGTGACGAATATGGCTTTGTCATTCGTCAAAGTTCGGTTGCATTAACCTCCAGTTCCGTGAGGACCGTTTTAATACAGTTATAAATACTTATCCTGTGATCAGGTAGATTCATTATAAGAACCTCCTTGACAGGGTTTCCAGCTCAAAGTGTTAGATCATCTAACGCAGATGCATTAGATTCACTGTACTTGCTAGTATCTCTTTACCGGACACCTCAAAGCAGGCTACCTCACTAATAGTATTGCTACTAATAGAACAGTAAGAGTGAATCAGTGAGTTACTCTCTCACCGATTGAAGATAAAATTGATTTGAAAATCAATCGATGCGTCACTAGTTAAAGTGCTTTTTGTAACACATCGAGAGTTTTAAGCTTTTATCAAAAATTCATCCTTCGTCAATTCATAATCTGGACCGAATCGATGTCCAGTGTCACAAGTTTGATCAATTAAGGATCTCACAAGTCACCTACCTAGAGCTTGTTTGATGTTGGCTCTAGCAGGATTTCCATCTTCACTGTGAACACTTTCGTATCACTCGGATGTTCTGGCAATATCACAAGGATAATGCGTAGTGACTCTTAAGATAATCCTTGTTCACAGTGTGTGAAACACAAGAATATTGGAATTGTGTCCTAACGAGATTTATTGATGATCTCATGGCTCTAGACTCAATTGTGCATTTTTGGTTTTTGGTAGTCGGAGGCTGGAGCGGACTGCCACCTTTTCAATATCGTCTGACTCGGAGTGAGAGAGACGATAGAAATGTATTGATCTCCCGTAAGAAATGAAACCCGATCCATTAGAGGGATCTTGAGAGCTAGGAGGTTTCTGCAGCGTATCACTAGTCCATGATAACTTGTCTTCAATGTCACAATCAACCAACCATGTGATTCGACAGATAAGCGTGACTCCATGTTTTTTGCCAAGGTTAAGTATGGACAGCTTCCTTTTCACCCTTTATCTTGGCATTTCTTTTTCATTCTTCAACCCCTTCAGTGCTTACCGAGATTTCATTACTAGAACCTTGTTGGGTGTGTTCCAGTACTAGCTCCATCTCAGTCCGTACTATTCCCTTATTCTCACATTACTCCTTTTATGATCATACCTAAGGACTTCTACACTAACTAGTGGATTATCCCTGGGTAGATCCCTCCGGCTCTGGCGGGATCAGGGATTGAGTACCTAACCTTACATCCTTATAACTCCGATAAAGTAATTACAATGGTCGGAAATCTATAGGTGATTCCATAATTGCCATCATAACCATTCGCTCCCCCTCAATATGTGCATCGATATTCGAAAGAGTTTAGCACATATGGGAGAGCCTACACTTTAAGAAATCACAATTTTTATCAGATTTTCATAATTAAATCACATTTTCTCCCCCGAGCAAAAATTTCAAATCCGTTGAGATTTTGGGTCTCAATTGATTTAAGTTAGGAAAATTTAGGAGAAAGTGTGTCAGATTTATACAAGCCACTTGTGGAACATAGTGACTACTTAATTTACAAGCCCTAAGAGGCAGATTTAAAGCACTAATGTTTGAATGAACATAAGACAACAACATATAAGAAAACTACCCCTTATTTGGTCCTCTTCAGCAGTCGGTAGTCTCCTTCTCTTATCCTGCCACCAACAAAGCTTTCCAGATTCCAGAAGATACGTCTTGTCTTAAGTCATTTCTGTATGGCAAACATAAACTCCTTGCTTCTGTCGACGTCTTTCTTTGTCCAAAACCATGTATCCAAACCTGGATTCCTCCTATTGACCCTGAATTCCTTGACTCTGTAATCCAATGCTTCATCAATCTTGTGTAGAGTACCATCACTGAACTTGGTGATTTCATTAAACTCATGATCATCTGAACCCCATATTTATCCCTAAACGTGACGGCCCTTGGAGAGTCAATTACTGTGAAGTCATGCTTGTACTCAAATCCCTTGGCATCCCATCGAGGTTTGGTGAGGTTTAACTGCGTCGGTAGCTCTCAATCCCTTAGCTGGAAGCTCTAAGCGTGTCTGATGACCGAGTTTCTGGTCCATAAGTTGACAGCAGTAGTGAGAATCTTTTTATCTTCGGGTGAGAGATGGTTCAAGTGACCTTAAAGATTCAACAAGTACAGATCTTTAAAGTCACTAGGGTACAGATATTTGAAGTCCCTTTCCGCGATGACATATTCCTTGAGATCAGCTCGACGAAGTACAATCTTCTTCATGTAATTGTACCCATACATTGGAAGACTTTCGTCAATTCTGACCACACTTAAGATACGCATATGGGTCCGTACAGCCCTGCGATCACCTTCAGATGTGTGTCAATCAATGTAGAACCGTTGTCTTTGAAACCACCAGTGAGATATACCATACATCGCAGCGACGTCATACTTGCATTCTTCTTCAATCCACATTTGATCCGGTACCATTTGCTCTAAGCCGACATCAGGATAATAGGCAGCCTTCATCTTTGAGATTGACAAGGCAGGTCTGCCTATTTTGCGGCTGTACCATAGATATTCCAAGTCTTTGTTGAAGAAGAAATCCGGTTGTATTGTTACATGACCCGGATCACCCCACTCCCAACATAGTGGTTTTGCTGACGTTGTACTTAGGATTGCCATCGTCCCACTTGATCGGTGAGAAGTTTGTGGCATTCTTCCATTTGGAACTGAGAAGGCACTACGTCGGATGAAAGAACTTTGACAATTTCGTAAGCAGGGCCATCCAGTCTTTTTGATTCAGTTCATGAGATTCCTTGCTTTTTGCCATACCAGTCTATGAAATGTTGCCAAAATCACCGGATCTGAGCAATTAGTAAGTTCCTGGTGGAGGTGTATAGTAGATCTTCTAAGAGTCAGAGGCCCAGTTTCTATGGGACAGTCCAAATCAGATGATGGGATGGAACAGGTATGTTTCAGGTGTAAGCAGGTCGGTCTTCATGGATAGGCTTCCACCAACACGCCTTAAGTTTAAGTGGGAATATATCACTCCAACGTCTTCACCACTAGATGATATGCTTGTTCGACTGCATCGTATCGTTCACCCATATGAAGGTCTTCAGGAATTGGTGAGACCGAAGGCTTAATTCTGGTGTCGGTCGTCGTCCAAGCCGTATATTCTGCTGAAGCAGCCGTCTTTGAGGAGCTTGGGGCAGCGGTGCTTGTAGACTGACCACCCTGATTGTTGGATGGAGGTAGAGGAGGAGGTGGTGATTGAGACGACCCAGAAGCGCCAGAGGCTCCTGAGTTCTAGAGGGACCTGCTGGTGGTGGTGGAGGAGGTGGAGGATGAAGTTGGAAGCCAAATGGTGGTTTTAGGTGAAGCCTGTCTCTTTTTCTTCTTTTCCTTGCTTCAGCCAAGTCAGAACAGGAGCTGGTCTCTGTTTATTCTCAGGCCAATAGTACTTTCTCAGCGCCAGTCGGTACAGCGTCATGTGATCTACATGAGTTTGAGGTATGATTTGGATTCCCTACAATTCTGTTTAAGAAAATTTCTTTCATATTCAGCTTCTGGAAGATATATGAAGGCGCTCCCTGATTGGTGCTTGCAATAGGCCCAGTCCAAACTCAACCAAGACTATTTCATCCATAACTGTTGCTCACCCTTGTACTGGGAATATCAGATTTTCCAACATGTACATCTAGACCCATGTTTTGTCTAATCTCTTCTCTAAGCTAGTTCGCATCCCCCCAAACCGCGCGATATGTTGTTCGCGTTATCACCTAGGCTTTGTGTATTAAGATAGAATAGAGGAAACTGTTGTGGCTGAGGTGGTAGAGGAATGGTTGTCATAATTGTTGTTGTTGTTGTTGTTGCAGTTGCGGTTGTGGTGGTTGGTAAAGGCCGATGCACAGTGGGAGAATCAGGTACAGTCACGAGATCAATCACCGGTGAAGTCATAGGAGGGATAGCAGTGGTGTCTTGATGGATTGTGACGGACACCATTGATTCAGCTTCTGTATCTGTTGTTGCCTTCTCATTATTGGCTTCTAGGGGTTTATCATTGAAGAATTGCTCGCCAAAGCAAAGTCTTTGCTATGGTTGTGTAGAGAAGACCAACGTCCATTTAGAGCTGGCAGGCCCTCGGAAATCACCGGATCGTCAAACCGCAGCTTAAATTCTCACTGAATGTTAGGGTATAGCAGTGGTGGGTGAACTCTTCATCCATTTATCCCAGTTGTGGTTGACTTGTAGCGTCAGTGGCCTTAGCATCTGTGTGTCAAGTTTTGTCCAGCATGAAACACAGGAGTTATAGAGTTTTGTGACACTGTCTCATTACCAAGGGTTTGGTCCAGCCTGAGCCTGCCATCTGTATACCAGGGATTTTGGTCCCCAGCCTGGCCTTCGTAGCTGGAGCACCACTTTTGACTACACGGGAGCACTTCCTCACTGATTCCATGCACTTTTAGTCAAAGCCCAGTTCACGATCAGGGACATGAATTCGTCCAGACCCGAGGTTCGTTGGTTACGGAAGTACGTCTTTGAAAGATGTATTGTTCAGTTGGGCTCTTTTTCTTTGGAGTTTGAAAGATTTTAGGTAGAACACCCGAGGCCAGCTTGCTCGCACCGACTTTCTCTTTTCCTTTCCTCTAACTCGAAGTGGTTGAAAACTTTCTATATCAGTTTCCCTAAAACACCCCATAGGTGGGAGAGGACCCCCGATGGTGGCACCGAGACATCCATCAGAACTTTCTTCATAGCCCTTTTGCGTATCCGCTTCTAAGTCCCCAAATCCAGGTTCAGTCAATGGAATACCCTCATCAACAAACTCATCGACCAGCTGCTGAGATTTCTTAAGGGTTCGCTTCTTTGCCACCTTCCCAGCTTTAGCTCGTTTGGCTGGCGGTGTTGCTTCAGTGGTTTCCTTAGCCTGCTTACGTTCCATTCTTCCTTAGCTTGGTTTGGTGGCTGGTTGAGTTTCTTGGTTGCTGCATTTCGGTGCAAAACGGGTTTAGCTTGCTTGGTTATCGTGGTTTAGGTATGATATTTGTGCGGGTTTCTGAGCAAGGAAGTCGGGAATCACTAACCTCTTACCAGCAAGATATCTTTGATGCTTGGCTACTTTCTTCAGATAATCATCGTAGTAATCTGCTCCTCGAATGTCATCAGTGAAGTTCATTCAGAATAGGCATCCCAAACACTTCCATTTTGGTTCCTTTGGCACTAAATTTGAGATATCCCAGAATGGGTTCTTCAATCGGCAAATGAAGGGGAGACTCTGGTCTTGGATGGAACAATGTCTTGCGATGCAGTTAAAGACTCATCCAGTTTAGTGAACCTCACACTTGGATTACAAATCAAGAGTGGCTTTCTTCTTTCCCTGAGTGTGTTGTGCCAGATTCTTTTTGTCTTCCGTGAAGGTATGGATGGATTGGGAGAATTCTTCCCATATCCTTTCCGCATAATCGATATGAGCTCGATTGATGACGCCCCAAAGAATCTACAACACTGGAGCTCTTGGCCTTTCAAACCCAGAAATCTTTCCCGTAAGGCACAGATTAATGATTGTTGTGAGTGCCCTCCACGGTTGGAACATGTCATTATAACTAATTTGATAAAGTGTTTGACTTCTTTTGATAACCCCTGACCGCTGACAAAGTTGATAAGAGTATCCTGAGTTGGAGGGGAAGAAAAAGCCTTGTTGTTGTTGACTGGTGTGATCTGAAGAGCATCTCTGAGTGTGTCTTTAGTAAGGTTGAACCATTGCTCATCCAGTTGACACTTGTAACCCCCGTCGGTTCTGTCATAGCAAATAGTATCCCAGAACTGTTGAATATAGATAGCTGGTATTGTCGAAGAGGCGGTAAACGCTCTGAAGAAGTTGGTATGCTTCAGAATGTCCACCGCAATCTTGTAGATTGGGTTGCTTTGTGACTTTTCAGCATCCAGATAACAGTTGCTTTTCCCTATTGGCACCCATCTAATGCGAGGCAAGATTTGTTCATCAGTACGAGTGGGTGGTGCCACAGCAGGTGCTTGTTCAATCGGAGCATTAACATCAGCCATTATATCTGCACAGTCACATTCACAGAACGATGGACATACAGATAGGAGATGTTAGATGTGAGCAGGTGCTCAGGAGTTAATCAGTTATGGATTATATCTAGGAAAAGGACACCTAGATCATGTTATGGTGAAGGTCAATAATTGAAGACAACTCTTGAGGCAACGGAAGTTGACTCTTGTAAGAGAAGACTTAACACAATGACTAAACCACAAGACCTGATAACAATTTACAAGCAGTGAGAGACAAAACGCAAGGGGTACGTTACAATAGGCAAAACGCAATCAAAGGAATACTTCAGGATTCAAAACGCAATGCAACAAAACGCAATGATTATTTTATTAGAAACCTAGTCAAAACGCAGTATAAGCAAGACGCAATCACACCAATCGCACCAGGCAAAACGCAACAAGCAAAACGCAGTGCAACAAAACGCAATGATTATTTTGTTAGAAACCTAGTCAAAACGCAGTATAATCAAAACGCAATCACACCAATCGCACTAGGCAAAACGCAACAAGCAAAACGCAGTATAAGCAAAACGCAATGCAACAAAACGCAATGATTATTTTATTAGAAACCTAGTCAAAACGCAATCACACCAATCGCACTAGGCAAAACGCAAGCACTATTATATTTAAAATAAGCAAAACGCAACCATTTAAGAAATTTTCAAAATAGAGGTTTTACTATTTAAATATTTTAAGTGTCTTCTATACAAAACGCAATAGACTGACTGCGTTTTGTTCTTGTTAATATTTAATACTCAAAATGCAATAGCATATCAGAGGACAAAACGCAACAAGGATCATACAGACAAAACGCAATCAAGAATTCTACAAGCAAAACGCAACCAAGTTTTCCGTATCAAATCGCAACGAAGAATTCCTAAGCAAAACGCAACCAAGAATGCTTGAATACGCAGATTCTAACTTTCATTTCGAGACTCCCTACGCATAACACACATACGAAATACACCATTTTTAAACTTACAAGACAGCACCACAACCACATTTAACCTTAAACGCATCATATAATTGAAATTTGACTCAAAAAGTCAAGCACAATATGAAAATCGTTAGGACCATAAAATTAGTGACGGGGGATTCAGTTCAGGCAACCACGAAGCATCATTTAATTACTCTAATGCTAACCCAACAGTTAAGATTCAATTACAAGCACTAACCACGATTTATATGATGGATTCTCCCGAATACCCTAAGAACACGATGATTTAATGCGATTCAGGACAAGATATTCAAGATAAAGTATATTAAAATGATAATAAACACTAATCAAGCCATACCTAACCAAGAAATCACACAAATAATCACTAGAGAGGCAAATCGCAAGTGAGGGATGCGTTTTGAGTTGAGAGAGAAAGAGAGATGTTTGACTAATTTTTTGATCACTTTGACCAAGTCAAAACGCAGGGGGTTTTTATACCTAGGTTCAACTTTGTGAAAATGATAGTTTTGGCCCCTCAATTTCTACTTTCTTTTCATTTTAAGGTTTAAGTGTTACAAAAGGATTATTCTGAAGATTCAATAAATACCACAAACGATCTTTTACACTTTAACGGTCTAAGTAGACAAATAACACTTAGCACATAATAACCTAATCTGCATATAATTGACACATTTTTGTCTTTAAGTTTAACACAAGGTTTTACTCCCCCTCAAAAAAATAACCCGTTAGATACAAGACCCTTTCACATAATTATTTATATATGCATAAAACATGCCCGTTGATGTCATAAATTTGAAAAAAAACTCTCCCCCGCTCTATCAAGGACCCGTGTCTATTTTAATGAGTCTGTAGTCGTGATTAGTGTCCAAATTTTATGAATTTCAAAGTCTGATATTTTTCAACAATAAGATTAAACCACCATGTGACATCCAAATAATTTTCTGAAGAATCATAGACGAAAAAATTATAAGGATAAAAGAAGACTTCTCTTCCTAGTCAAGAAATAATGCACTGAAACGTACATTAGATCGAGGATGCACGGATATAAAGTAATCCATGCCCGGGAGAACTTAATCACCCGTTGTTAGGAACAGCCGTCTTTTTGGCGACGATCTTTCCTCATTTTGAAAACCGGGTTGCAGTCTGAAGTAACTGCAAGCCATTTTTGACATGTTTTGAAAAACATTTGAAAACTTCTGTTCGAACTTTATTTACAGCATCGTGTCATTATTGAATGACATTTCTAACGCCGTAAATATTATCGATGCCAGAAGACATGTCATGAAAAACTTATTTTTGGTATTTTCTATTTTCTGATTTTTATGGATTTTTGTTGGTTTTATATTTTTGTATTTTCTTTTTGAGTTGGAATATGTACATATTTACATAGGATACTTGAAGCAAATCCATTACTCATCCTGATCATCCTGAAGACTTTGAGTGTCTCTGGCTTCATCTCTTTCATGCCAAGCCTCGGGAGAAATGAATTCGAATCGTTCTCTAGGCAGTGCCTTAGTGAATATATCCGCCAGTTGATACTCTGTCCTCACGAAATACAACTCAACCACTCCCTTCTCCACTTGTTCTCTGATGAAATGATGTCGGATGTCGATGTGTTTAGACCTGGAGTGTTGGACGTTGTTGCAGCATAGAGCTATGACACTCTTGTTGTCACAATACAGAGGGATGTGATTGTATGCAAAGCCATAATCCGATAATTGAGACCGCATCCATAGGATTTGGGCACAACAACCAGACATCGCGATGTATTCAGCCTCTGTAGACGAGATGGACGTGCTAGTTTGCTTCTTTGATGACTAGCTAACTAACTTATCACCAAGGAACTGAGCACTACCAGATGTGCTTCTTCGAGTGTCTTGACAACCTGCATGATCTGCGTCTGCGTATGCTGTTAGTGCCATGGCGGTGTCTTTCGGATACCAAAGACCCATATTTATGGATCCTTGGAGATACTGAAAGACCCATTAATTTGCTTCAATGTCCTTTTAGTGGGCTTAACTGAAATCTAGCACACATGTACAGCAGCGAAAAACCAGGTTCAAGTCTACTGGCGGTGAAGAATACATCAGGGATCCCAATGATACAGCGATAGTTGGGTCTGGTCAACAAGGATCCCCGAGAAGGTCCTCATCTAGTTTTGATTCGCTCCACCATGGGAGATGTCAACCAAGGTCACTTTTTATAAAGATCAAATTTCTTTAAAATCTCATTTACAAATTTAGATTGATTATGAAAATGCTCGAGGCTTTTGAGAAATTTTGAAGCCTACGAAAACGGATATTTGACCCATCATCGACATTTGGAAATTTAGGCTCATTTCATAGGAAAAACGGTCACAGTCTTTAGGGTCGGTCGAGGCAAATATTATATCATCAACATATATTTGAACATGAAGAGTGTGTTTGCCTGTTTTCCGAATGAACAAGGTTGGATCGACTACACCCTTAGAGAATCCTTGTGCCAAAAGAAACTTCGACAAAGTGTCATACCATGCCCGGGGTGCCTGCTTTAAGCCGTAAAGAGCTTTCTTCAGACGGTAGACATGATGTGGACGATCTGGGTCCACCAAGCCTTCTGGTTGGCTCACATACACCTCTTCTTTAAGCTCGCCATTTAAGAATGTAGTTTTCACAGTCCATTTGATAAACTGTCTGTTTTTTGCTGGCAGCATTGGCAAGAAATATTCGGATAGCTTCAAGTCTGGCGACCAGGGCGAAGGATTCTTCAAAATCAAGACCTTCTTCTTTACGATATCCTTTCGCTACAAGACGTGCCTTGTTTTTCAACACGTCACCATAACTCCGTCAAGTCCCTAATGCCTTTTGCACAGTCTGCCAGCAACGCGACGTAAATCGTCCATCTCTATCCGAAATAATCGACACTGGAACTCTATGTCTTGCGACTATTTCATCGACATAGATCTTTGTCAATCTCTCCGTACTATAGTCTTCTCTTATAGCTAGGAAATGAGCTGACTTAGTCAGTCTATCGACTATAACCCAAATCACGTCATTCCCACTTTTTGACCTAGGTAACTTAGTGATAAAATCCATAGTGATCTTATCCCACTTCCATTCAGGTATCTCAGGTTGTTGCAGCAAACCCGAAGGCCTTTTATGCTCAGCCTTTACCTTTAAACATGTCAAACACTTACTAACATAAGTAGCAATATCTCTCTTCATTACCGGCCACCAATACCTATCTCGAAGGTCATAGTACATCTTATTAGCTCCCGGATGCACAGAATACTTAGTCTTGTGAGCTTCATCCATAAGTATCGTTCTCACGTCTCCTATCAATGGAACCCATATACGGTCCATAAAATACAAACTCTCACCCTCCTTCTTTTCCCTCTGCTGATCTAAACCATGCAGATTCTCCATAAGTATATTCACTTGCCTAGGCGCCTCACTTTGGGCTACTTGTATCCTTTCTCTCATTCCAATTTGAACAGTCATTGCCAGGGCCCTTACACGCCTAGGTTTCAACCGTTCCTTCCTACTAAGTGCATCAGCCACAACATTCGCCTTACCAGGATGGTAACGAATCTCGCACTCATAATCACTAAACAACTCAATCCATCTTCTTTGCCGCATATTCAGCTCCTTCTGATCAAAAATGTGTTGAAGACTTTTGTGATCGGTATAGATAACACTCTTAGTACCATACAGATAATGTCTCCAAGTCTTGAGAGCGAACACAACAGCTCCCAGTTCCAAATCATGCGTCGTATAATTCTTCTCATGGGTTTTCAGTTGCCTCGATGCATAGGCAATAACTTTGCCTCTTTGCATGAGTACACAACCCAATCCTTGGTTTGATGCATCACAATAAACCACGAAATCTTCCACTCCATCAGGTAGCGTCAATATTGGTGCATCACACAAGTTATTCTTTAAAGTTTGAAAAGCTTCTTCTTGCTCCACACCCCACACATACTTCTGATTCTTCTGAGTTAACGAGGTAAGAGGTTTAGCAATTTTGGAAAAATTTGCGATAAACCGTCGATAATAACCGGCTAATCCCAAAAATGATCGAATCTCAGAAGGCGTCGTAGGGGTCTTCCAATTCTTTAATGCATCCATTTTGCTTGGGTCTACATGTATACCATGCTGGTTAACAACATGACCAAGAAAGTGCACCTCTTGCAACCAAAATTCACACTTGGAGAACTTGGCATACAGCTTCTCCTTCCTTAACAATTCCAACACCAAACCCAAATGAACTTCATGGTCTTCCTTCATCTTTGAGTAGATTAAGATGTCATCGATGAACACAATAACAAACTTATCTAAGTACGGTTTACAAACCCTGTTCATCAGATCCATGAAAACTGTAGGTGCATTGGTTAGCCCAAAAGGCATAACCGTAAACTCAAAATGTTCGTATCGTATTCGAAACGCCATCTTAGGTATGTCATCTTCATGCACACGTAATTGATGATAACCTGACTGAAGGTCTATCTTGGAAAAAAATTGCGATCCCTGTAGTTGGTCAAACAAATCATCAATCCTTGGAAGAGGATATCGATTCTTAACTGTCAACTTGTTTAGTTCTCTATAATCGATACACATACGAAGCGAACCATCCTTCTTCTTGACAAATAATACTGGCACTCCCCATGAAGAATGACTAGGTCGTATGAAACCCTTGTCTTGCAACTCTTGCAGCTGCCCAGATAATTCTTGCATCTTTGAAGGCGCTAAATGATATGGAGACTTCGCAATTGGCGTCGCTCCAGGAACTAGATCTATGCGAAACTCCACTTGTCGTTGCGGATGCAATCCTAACAAGTCTTCTGGAAACACATCTTCAAAATCATGTACCACAGATATATCGCTCAACTTCGGTTCATCCTCCTTCACACTCTTCAATGCTTTGGTGATTCCTACCGCCCGTTCTCCATGTACCCTAAGGATCCTACCATCCTCCACTGGTATTTCTACTTCTTTTTCATAACATACGATTACAGCCTTATGTTGGGACAACCAGTCCATTCCTATAATCACATCAAAACTTCCATGACCTAAAGGTATTAAGTTTATGCTAAACAGAGAACTTCCTAGTTCTAGTTTGCAGTCACGGATAACTCTATCTACTTCTACTTTCTTACCATCAGCTACTTCTATCACATAACCAGGATTCACAATACTAGGTTTCACATTAAGTAAGGGCGCAAATTTAGTAGATACGAAACTAAAATCGGCTCCAGAATCAAATAATACGGTAACAAAGTGATCATTCAGAGAGAACGTACCCGTTACAACGTTAGGATCCTGGACCGCCTCCATTGCATTCACATTCACGTTGTAAGCTCTTCCTCTAACTTGGTTTCCATTGCTCCTATTGTTTCGACTGCCCTCTATAGCCAATTGATTTCCAGTTTGTCCAGGCGCTCGATTTAACTTGGGACAGGTATTACGGAAATGATCTGGACTACCACACTCATGGCACACTCTCGGATTGTTATTCATTCTTACAGCATTCACTGGAGCCGCTTGTCTATTTGGAGCCCGACAATCCTTAGCGAAATGACCCGGTTTCTGACAGTTAAAGCATAATCTGCACATTCTGTTTTCTGGGTGGTTAGTATAGCACTTGGAACACCTTGGATAATATCCAACAGTCTCATTTCTAGTAGGGGCTGTCGCCACAAATCCAGTTCCCGTCTTTGCCTTCTTGTTGTCTTTCCAAAATCCTCCAGTCTTACTAGGCTCCTCCACTCCCTTTCTCTTATCACTACCCTTTGTCAAGGTACCACAGCTGACTGCTTCATCAGTAAGTATTCCAGCCCTCAGTATTGCATTCTGAATAGTAGTTGGTTGGGTTGCCCGAAGCATTCCTCTAATCTCAGGAGCCAGTCCAGCAATGTACCTCTTAATACGAGATGACTCAGGTGTAACTAAGTGTGGGACCAACTTGGCCAACTCATGAAATCTATCTGTGTAGGCAGCATGATTAGCTCCTACCATCTTGTGATTCCCAGAACTTATTCTCCAACTTTTCCATTTCATAACTTGGGCAGAATTCTTCAACCATTAATGCTTTAAAATCGTCCCTGATAAAGCCATTGCAGACACACGTCCTCTTGCTTGACATTGGGTTGTTCCACGCAAGATCAAGGCCTAATTTATTAATGAGCTGGTAGCATATCTCACTTTTGGTTCTCGGCACACCCACTTTATCAATTACATTTTCCATTTTCTTGATCCAACGAGTAAGCGCATGGGGGGGGGGGGGGGGGGGGGGGGGGGGGGGGGGGGGGGGGGGGGGGGGGGGGGATTGCACCACCTTTCCCATCGTACTCCTTGGGATTGCAAGATTGGAATGTCTTATAAGAGCATCCGTTGTTCCCATCATTTCCATTTCCACCACCGTTATTACCATTATTAGCATTGTTCGCATTGTTAGCTACTTGAGTGATGATGGCTTGTGTTGCTGTGCGATTGACCATGGCAACAATGGGATTCTCGCAGTTGTGCCTACTGCAAGGACCACTTCATCGGTTTGGACCCATTTTCATATAGGATAATAGAAAATTTATATTCATTAGACGATATTAAACATATAAATCTCATCATACAAACAATAACCATATGCTTCATAATACACATCACCAATAATCCATGTAATCATACTTGCAAGTCCACCTGTGTCGTGGCCTCATGTAAATTAATTGGCCACAATAATTATAATGCCCCCTTTCCACAGTTGTTACCCTCCTATGAAGACACTTCATACAATTAAATACATCACATAGCACCTTGAGACAAATAAACCCAACACATAACACAAAGAATAATCCTAGCAATCACTTTTATTAATAATACTTAAAATCCAACATCGAAAATAATATCCCTAATATGGCTCCAAACGCCGAAAGAAAACAAGACAAGCTAAAACATAACAACTACTTGGAACACCATGGACAATGATAAGACGCCCGGTCACGATCAGCTTTTGTGGTCTTCTCCCACACAGGCTTGCTACTTGCAGTAGACTCAAGGTCTGAATCCACTTCATTCCTTTCAACTTCATCCTCGTCCTCTACTAACCATCCATTCATGTTACCACTTGACTGGGGTAGCCATCGTGGTGCAAACTCATTCCTGTGACTCCTTTGCTGAAGTTGTGGATGATCTACAAATCCATACAGGTCGCGTTCCCTTGGTCGTTCCACTGACTCTTCTTCTGACGTTTCGTACCCTTGAAATATTCCCGGAACTCTGGTGATAGTGCCATCCTTGGCAATTATCTTAGTCTCAAACTCCTGGATTGTTTTTCCCTCAACCTCTTTCAACGTCATCTTTTCTTCAACTTTACAAGGCCACATAGCAATAGGAACTCGAATCTTTCGGTTACCCCGTCTGATTTTGTTAATCCTCTTACACCCGGTTGCAAAAGCCACTGAAGCACGATATTTTCTACGGATTAGAGGAGACATACTACAATAGATCACATACATAGACTATATTAGGACACAGATCTCAGAATAACAAAGAAAACTGAACTTATATATATATATATAGTATATAGTATAAGGTACTTTATAAAACTTTGGGAAAATAAGCATAATTAGTATAAACTTACACATAGGCCCTAAATGCATCTATATGAGGGACCCTTAAGCTATAGTCAAGGCTCAACCACCTAGTTCTCTATAACTATCAGCTATGATACCAATCTGTCACACCCCGCCAAGGCGGAAACGCGAGGCGTAAACAAGAATGGATATCGTCACAACACATGGTGTCTCTATAGAGAATACTAAAATGAAAACTAAAGTAAAGCAAAGACACATAGTGTCATAACAATACCCAAAACCTAACCAAAATTTCCAAAAGGCGTCTTTATCGACGAAACGTAAGTTTTCGCCAATAGAAAGACATGCAACAATTATCCAAAGTCAATCAATGCAAAAATTCAAGACAAGAAATAAAAATCTTCATGACATCCTATGGTCTCTTACTAGCCACTTCTTTCAATCTTATTTCCACCATGCTCACCTGAAAATGATGCTTAAAACGTCAACACAAAGGTTGGTGAGAGTCATAGGTTTTAGACTCACATTATAACCTTTTCAAAACCAATTACTGCGATTATCAAAACAATATAGGACAATTATGCAAACATGCAATGCACATACTGGGTAGGAACGTTACCCACGATCCATTTCAACAACTGGGTAGGAACGTTACCCCCGATCCATAGTCACTTAGCGCACCTAAAAGTCGACCAGCTGGAACTTATACTTAAGGCCTGGACCCACACATCAGTGAGTATAATTTCAACCCTTTATTTGGTTTGAGTTGAGTCCGTAAAGACCACTCCCAATCCAAACTAATCACAAAATCCACTCTAATGACTCACTAAGCCATGGGAGCGTGCCACAAATTTCACTCAAGTTGATCCCTAAGCATGGAGCGTGTAACGACAAATCATTAGGTATTATTTCAACCGCTTCTGTTGGTTTGAGTTGAGTAGTAGAAGACACTCCCAACCGAACAAATCATGGAAGCAATAACACGTAGCAAATAATCACGCAATTAAAACAGTTTAACACATAGCATCATTTTCACCCCAATAAAACATAAGAAAAAGGGGCTATGAAACTCACCTGAAGCTTAGCTTCCAAAAGATCCAACAAAACTTTACAAAATTTCATGAACAATCTAAATAATTAAGCACATTATTAGCTACCAATCAATTAGCACTCAACCCATATGATGTAACTTGCATCTATGATTGGATACCTAGGCAATCTAGCATAGTCCCTATAATCATTTAAAACCTTTTAAACTCGATTCTTTACATATTTCATTTATACTCAAATGCTACTCTTTATACTTTCTGGGTTTAAGCAGAATTTTACTCTTACTTGCGTGCCCTAAATGCACTACTTAAACACTCTCATAATTCAAACTAAAATTCTTCATGCTACATATATGTCCTATAAACCTCTCATAGCTCTCCCAAAGTCACTACCCTTTTATAAATACCCCTTAGAAATTCATTAATCCAAAGTGCTTAAAATTCATCTAGAATCTGACCTTCCAAAAGTATGGCATTAATTACGCCCAACTTAACTCCAACTATGACCTTAGCCAAAATTCAGAGAACACACACAATATATGAACTAACTTACACGTGACTTAGAGCCTCTAACTCAATGCCTAAGTATTTTTAGAAAAATAAAAATCAAAACTAACAATTCGTCCACTATTTTACCACACTGGATTTTGGGTAATTGACATTTTACCCACTTTCTCGACCATAAAAATTATGAAATGACTTTTCTAGAAAGTAACTCTCTGAGGTTATCTCCAGTATGTTGTAAATTATTATTTGATCTTTATGACCGAGTATGCCTCGTTACAAAACTGCCCTAACTTCTGCAGTGAATTAAAAACACCTAATTCGGTGATCTAACCCTAACGCATCTCATATCGATAATCTAATTAATCTAATGAGTTAACAATATCATAATATTCATAAACTTTATAGAAATTACATAGCTCTCTAATTTAAAAAACTAAATTAAACCTTAATCCATCATAACAAAGTATACTAGGAAAAAATAAAGAACTAGATTAAAAGATCGGATCGTACCTTAATTCGAAACCCAAAAAATTACGCCTCTCTTTTTCTTTTCTCCTGTATGGCCGGTCACAATAGGTTTGGGGTATTAGGGGATTTTAGGTTTAGAATTTATAGACCTTAGGTAGAATCCTAACTATCACTAAATAGTTTTAGATTAGAAATTATGTATTGTATTTTAATATATCTTCTATTTTTTTTGTCTTTTTCTTCTCAAACCGGACCCGAAATTAATAATATATATATTTTTTTTTTATTGTTTTTATTTTTTATTTTATAATTACAATTAAAACCTTAAGTTTTTTATAAAAACTTAATTATTTTGACTATAGCCATTTTTGTATTAACGCAGTAGCTACTTTCTAAAAATAACTATTCATTTCGAACCTAACTTTTCGTAAAAATAAGAAATTTTACATTTTCTAAACCTAACACTTAAACGCTAAACCTATCTTAGATAACTAACACAAAATACGTATACGTATATATTTACTTACACAATTAACTCGCAAACGCTTAATTATCAAAAATTCATTTCCTTGTCATTAAAAATGAACGAAATGAACTCAACAAATTTCCCATCATTCTAATCATATTGAGATGATCACACTCAATAGATTGATCACCAATACCTCAATAACACTTAAAACACATATAAACACATAAAATCACATAAACCAAACTTTGCAACAGACACAAAAGTCAACACTAACGGTTTGACTAACCTGCTCAAGTCATGGTTGTCACATAACCGCAAGAAATGACTATGGGGTTGATTCATTATTACTTATCCGGAATTGTAGTAGTATTTCACAAGGAGGTGTACTTATTCCGTATTTGGTTCTTTCTATCTCCTCAACGAAGATGACTTATTCGAGCATAAATGGAGAGTGACAAAGACTTGGATATCTAGTTGCTTTTGTAATTCTTTCTCTCTATACCCACAAAGTAGCTATCACTTTAAGGAGTTACGTTGTAGTACTCAGTGTCTCACGTAGTTGAGGATACTTCAAGAGATTCTTTATCACACAGATAGTATAAGATTAAGTTATAACTCTGGGGGTTGTTGATTCATTATCGAGTTCATCATATTGAGTTTTCTCCAATCAGCAGTCATTAAAGAGAGTTGACAGAATGCAAGGTTGGAATTTAGTTAGTCAGAGGAGAAACAACATATAGAGGTTCCTTATCCAGAAGTTGATTCCACTGGGTATATATTTACGCTTAACTGAATTTATGATACTATATCTCACATGAATTTACTATTGAATATTCGAGCATAAAAAAGTTTAGATTATGTTAGATGGTCATCAAAATACACCAGGGAAGAAAAGGAAGTATTTGATAAAATGCATCAATCAGGGGGAAAGAAATGTCGTACTTATCTCACCTTCATTCTTTTTCTTTTCTTATCTTCAAGTCTGTTTCTATCTTATGGAGATGGATTGTATGCTTTCAACTTCTAGATGGTTAGTGTGTGAAGTATGTGCATACGTGAGAAATATGTACTTATCTCACCTTTATGTTCCCCTGAACGAATATTCATCAAAATAGAAGCAGTTCAGTTTGATGTGAATGGCTTTATCTATTTTTTTAATTTCTCTGATTCGCATCTACTTCTACTTCTACTTCTTTTTCTATGAAGCTACATCATAGTTTTAGAATCTGCTTACGGATGTTGGTTTGGGGGAAGCTGATTCAGAAACTTCGACAAAAAGAAGTAGATGAAGAAAGCTGCTTGAAGACATGCAGTATGAACTGAGGGGAAGCTAACCCAGTTTATACTTGTAGGATACAATGTAAGTAATTCCATATGCCGCCACATTGGGGGAAGATTATTAGGAATAAAAATGTGGTGCCATTATGGATTTACATTAGTTTCTATATAGCCTAACCACCAGGACTAGAATAGGTAATTAGGCCAAGAGAATGGCATGTGTAAGTGCAAAAACAACCCTTTTAAATCTTCCTTAGAAGGGTGAACCTCTCATTTGTAATTTCACTAATCATTCAATAATAAAACTACTTTCTCTCTCTAAAATGGCTTATTCATATTTTGAGCTTCCCTGACCTCCCGAGATCGTGAATCAAGATTCCACACAAAATGAGTTGTGAATGATTTGGATTTGATGTGATCATGATGTGATGGTATGATGTGATAGAAGGGAGCCTTTGGCTTGAAATTCAAATTTAATTTATCACATGTGGGATAAAGATGAGGAAGCGATGAGGTAAGTTGGATTGGTGACTTGGCATGACCAAGGGTTGGGATAGAAGAGTGTACATGTGTGTGATTTGAATTTCAAACATGAGAAGGTATGTGGGTGAGGAGGAGAAGTCTATAAGAGAAGCTTTGATTGCATGTGTATGTGTGTGTGAAATTCAAATTTGATTATGTGAGGAATAATGATGAACTAGGAGATATATGGTGGAGGAATTTTTGATGTGATATGTAGGAGCCTATGTTGGAATGTTAGGGGACAAAAAGTACAATCAGGTACAAGGTGTAAGAGAATGTGAATTGTCCTATGCGAGGATAAGATTGGGGAATGTTTAAAGTGAGAAAGGTTTAAGCTTATGAAGGTTTGTAAAGAAGAAGTATGAAGGTGATGGTTATAAGTGTGAAATCAAAGGATTGATTTGGGTTGATAATAATATTGCTAATAATAGAGAAAAGAGTGAGCACATGTGATATGGTTGATTTGAGAAATGAATGTTTATGGTGTGTGGAAGGTTTAATCATTTGTTGGGTAAGAAGGATTAAACAAATGATTAAGGAGTGTGGAAGTGGGAAGTAATATAGAAGTGTGGTATTGAGGAATCTTAGTGGAATGTGTGAGTTTGTAAAACATTTTGTGTGTGTGGGAAGTAATAAAGTCCAAAGCATAATCAACTTCCAAATACCACAAACTCAATTAGTCACTTGGACTTAATCCATTATAATCAACAATGGATTTGATCACTAATCATCTTGATGCAAACAAGGTAAGTGCTTTGCATCTCAAGTAAAGCATATACCATAACGGGAAAGGATGCATTTACACAAAGTGACTTTTGACTTAGTTTGACCAATAAGGGAGTAAGACCCGTTGTGTGATTAGGATCAACGTAAATCTGGATTAAGGTCAAATGAATACCTTCGTTTGATGGTATGTTAAAAGTATGTTCATACTAGATTATTCAAAAGAAGTTTAAGCCTTGCTAGAGGTGTTTTGATACAAGAAATAGATATGGCGTCTTGTTGAAAAACAAGAGGATTTTTTTGCTCCTCTCTAAGTCTAAACCTCGTTTGGAGTGTTCTCAAATGCTCAAATATCATAAACATACCCTTTGAAGTTTCCACATGTGTTAGGTAAGAGGAAATCCGACATTGCAAAATCTATAAAAACGGACTTCGCGAGTGGCGCGCTGGCCACGCGTTGACGCGTGTCTAACGCGCCAGATTCACAAATCCTTTTTTTTGGATTTTGGCGATCGTTTGTTATTTTACGTTTTGCGAACGTTTATTTGTCATAGTTAAAACATAAAGGAGATCCTAGTCAATGTTGCACCAACAAACTTACAATTTCTAATTATAGAGCGCTAGGAGGAAGGCACACCTAGATGTGATTGTGGTACAACATCAATCTCAAAGAATGATGAACCTGAAGCTTCATCGGCGTGAAGAATTTGCAGAAGATGAACTTGAAGTTTTGTCGAGAGGATTTTGGGATATAAGATTTAAAATGTTTAAATTTATTTAATTTTAAAACTTATTGTTTGCCTGTTTAGGGTTTGTTTTAAAACCTTTATTTAATGTCTTTACATTTTAATTTTAAATTTAATATATCTGGCTTATTACTATTTTAAAACCTGCAGATGTGTGTTTTGCAAGCTTTAAATTTATAATACCAGAAATACTGATTTTTCTAAAAAAACACAACACGGCAAGTATACCCTGTTCGTGAATAGTATGGCTAGGTACGCCTAGGTCTCCCAAGAGAATTGTAGTTTACACAGTTTATAATGAGGTGCTAATGCTAAAATGAATGCACATACAAATTAACCATAAACGTGCAAATATCGAATACTGTACAAGAAAGACAATAAAAGAAAGATTCAGCAAAATGATTAAAGTGTGTGTGTTTAGGAAATGATCACTATGACAATGAAGTTTTTAGGATAGTGTTTACAAGTTTAGAGAATAAGAGACATCACAAGTCACAAATCTTACGGCCTTGTGTGTAAACTTAGTGCATATATCGATTAATAACAACAAATCCTTTCAGACTTTATAAGTTATTATAACCAATATAATAAGTGAATTATTAAACACATATATAATAGAACCCTTTGGGCCTATATTCTTATATAAAATATGTTTTACCAATTTAATAAACACATATCCAAACGCTCCATATCAAAGATCACATATCGCCAAAACAAACACAAAATGACTACTCCATGATAAAAAAGATGAAGATCATAACAAACATATAAATTCCAAAAAACTTTTTATTAAAAAAAATTAAAGAAATTATACCAAATGATTACAAGTTCAATGATTCAACGCTTAGTTTTCCCAAACGAAAACTATATTAAAACCCAAGCTATCAATTCCTATTGTCCCGAACCCTTAAGTATTGTCACTACTCTTGAAATTCGTGATTAGATGGTGTGGAATGATGAGAGAGTTGTTGTGGAAGTCTGTGTGAGAAAATGGTGAAATCCTCCTCTATTTATAAGACGGTCGAGGAACAGTTGGCACACTTATATTAAAAGTGTGGCGTACTTCCCCTAAGTCGGTTCCAAAATCATTAATGTGGGTTTGAAGTGAGGCGCACTTTATAAAAAATTGCGACGTACTTGCTGATGGTGAAAAAGAGCGTGTAACTTACTTACAAGTACAGCGTACTTTGTACATTTTTAGCTCATTGAATTACTTTCTTTGTTTAAGTTTTATATCTTCGCGTATTCTTCCACCATGAACCTACAATATCAAATATAGTCGATTAAGTATCAAAAGTTCTTATAATTAACCAAAATAAATATATAAAAGCATAGATAACGCATATAAAAATATGTATAATTTGAGCGTTATCAAATCTCCCCGCGCTTAAACTTTGCTTGCCCTCAAGCAAATCCAAGAAAAAAAGTTCTTACATGACAAGACAATGAAATTTTTATATTTTATTGAGTGTGAAATATCAAATAAATTTTTGGTTTTTCTAATAAATAAGTGAAAAAGGCGCAAACATTCCCCACACTTAAGGGTTTGCTTGTCCACAAGCAAAATAGGGAAAGAAATAAGCTTTACAAAACAAAAATAGGATTATGAAAAATATTTTTAGGTTTTTAATATGTGTAAACAGAGATGTTTGACAATACCCAATGATCTTCAAGTTGTAATAACATGACTAAGCACCTCACGAATAAGGAAAGTATAATTCACTCAAACACTCGTATGTGATGTAATAGAGGGGAAAGGGAAATCACACTCTGCTCAGACATGATCCATTTCATACCATAGGCTTGTATAAGAAACAAAACTGCACCGACATGGCGTAAGCACCAGGTATAATTATCAAAAGAGGACTTTTATTCGGGTTGTAATGTTAGGCTAAGGGTTAATAAGGGTGTGGATAAGGCATGGGAAATATATACTGGAAATGGTTTTATAATATACATGTCGACAAGTCCAAGAAACCCATGTTGCTAGTTACGACAATCCACAAACTTGCGAGGTATCGAACAACTCAACCTCACTCGATCATAATCAACCCGACACAAATATAATATATCAAAATGTCGCAAGTGCCAACAACAATCCAGCTCTTATTCATCACTTTTTTTTCTCTCACTTTCTTCTTCTTTTTTTCTTTTTTTTTCTTTTTTTCTTCATTTTTTCCTTTCAATCAGTCCTTCACATAACTAACAATTCCCTCACACTTGAGATAAGGATACACCACGAAAAATACGAAATACGAAGTTTGAAACCTTCATCTTCGTTGAAATGGCACAATACTCATAACAAAGCGCGAGCAAACTATAAGCAAAAATTAACCAATCATACCGAGCAACTAGTAACCAACCATAGGACTTTTGACAAAGGGTAAGGCTAGGCTAAAGGTTATATAATTTTGTATTTTTTTAGTGGATGAGAAAATGAATAGAATGGCTTAGCGGGTTAAATTAGGCGAATCTGGCACTAAAGATGAGTGCTAACAAAAGGGTTAATATGGATAGTTATCTAATCAATGTAATTAGCTAAAAGAATAAATAATATGTTAAATGGATGGTTAATTTGGTTTAAATCATAAGTTTGCCTCTTTATCACATAAAAATACCTATATCATGCGAACGTGATCTCTCTGCAGTCACGTAATGATTTCAAGCACAAGTTCTAGAATCAATAAATCACCGGCAGACTCATAATCAAAGGAATCAAGCATAAAAGATGTATGCTAATAATAATATAATGAATATAACAATTTATGATACAAAGTACTACACACTAGAAAGTTTTAGAGAGAGAGTAGAGAGAGATGCCACCTAGAGAGAGAGAGGTGGCGTGGGTGATGAGAGGAGAGGGAGAGGAGAGAAAGAAATATTAGATTAGAAAGAGAAGAAAATCACCAACCTATAACCCTTCCTTAGCCCTTCTTTTATAGGAAGGAAGGAGAGACTAGGAAGTAATTAAGGGTTATTACATATTACAACTTAGTCCTTCCCTATTTGCACTATTAAAACCCTATACTATTAAACTTAGATAAATGGCCATGTAATCAAAACTTTTATGTGTTTCTAAAAATCTCCCCCTAAGGGATGATTACAAAGGCCTTACAAAAGTACGAGGATTAACAGTCTCGGGTCTTCCTCTAACGTACTCCTCAAGTCTCCTGAGCTACTCTATGTGCATGAGTGTCTTGTCAATCTTCTTCAGCATCTCTTTTGAACTCTTGACATCATAGTCAGTCCAGTCTCTTCCCTTTAACCTTTTGTTGCCGCTACCCAGCTTGTTCTTTGACAGCATATCAATCAGATTTTCCTGAATCTTCACCAGTGTACCATCACAGAACTTCTTCACTTCACTTTGCTTCATGAGGAATTTTATGTTGTATTGGTTAAGATACATGACCCCCTTATGCGTTTCAGTCATCGTGAATGGTATTCTTTGGTCGATTCTTTCGAAGAATATTATGGTTTGGTGAGGATGAGAGTTCTTTGATAGCTTTCTACTCTAAGCTGAATATCTTCTACCCTGTTCTTGATCACATTTCTTTTGATGAACATGATAAGAGCATTGTTGAAGTCTTTCACAAATTCTAATGGGAGATGGTGTAGCTTATCTTGAACTTGGAGCAAGTACATGTCTTCAACATTGTTCACACTAAGTCTAGGTAGATCTGTATAGCTGAATTTGTACTCTTTATCATCGGATCTCCTAAATACAATTGATGTTAGAAAACCATAACCCCATTTCTTATTTACAACTATACGAACAACTGATTTGATCCTTAAGTCTGAATAGACGTTTCCTTCTGTTACGTCACTCATTCTTGCTTTGAAGAAATCAATTCTATCCTCTTCCCAATGGTGTATACCATTAAGAGCTTCAAAGTGATAGCGACGAACTTCTTTGCTCCATCTTTCAGGGATCCTATCCTCAATACCTTCTTTGTAGTATCTCGCAGCATAATGCTTGGTGATAGAAGTAGTATACTTCTCTTCTGTGTTGAGATCCAGAAGGTAAGTGTAGTCGTTGTTATAGAAGCAATGATCTGGTTTTGTACTTTTCAACATGTGTTGTTTAAATGATCTGGGTTTAGAGACATCTCCTTCATCACTGTTCCACTAAGCTTTTGATAATACTGCTGCTTTGAGTTGACTAACATGGTATTCGAGCTCCACATCATTGTTGTATTGTACCTTTAGCCATTCTAATCCCGCACCTTCGAGATCTGCTATTGTAAGCTCGTCCTTCTAGATCAGTTCTTTGAACTTCTTTGCTATGGTGATAGTTGATGGTCCAAGAATATGATTCTCATCCTTATCAATGTCTGATTTCAAGAATAAATCAAACCATGTCGTTCTCCTTTTAGCTAACCCCGACTTCTTTAGAAACCATTCTAGGTTATAATGTTTTTGGATAAGAGTATATGCTTTGTCTAAGGGTTGCATGGCAGGTGTATCATCTTGTACTATAACCATGGAAGATCTATTTCACCTTGATGATCTAGAAGAAGGTTCGCTTATATCCTTTTGACGTTTCTTCTTGTTCTCCCCCTCACGATTATTAGGAGGATCATGATTATCGTGAGACCTTTTGTGAAAGGATGATTGTGCAGCTTGAGCATCGAGTGCATCTTGGTTGAGAGTGATGGATTCATAAAGGGTATCATAGAGTTGCTGATGAGTAGTATGAGTCTCATTTGTCTTGTTCGAGTGAATTTGATTCAGCAGCTTTAACTTTAGATCCATATCTAAAAGATCATCAGTAGAGGTGGATGATTGAGTAAAGAGATTGATTTGGTTGGTTTTCATAACTTTAAGCACAGAGGTGTTAAGGCGTGGCCTAACATAATTTGCAATGGCATTTGGGATATGAGTAGGTAGAAGCTTTTTGATTTCTTTCAGAACTTTTACTTGGACTGCCTTTTCAAATGCTTTAGAAATATTGAAATTTATAAGAGCTTCCAGCTTCTAATCATATTCTCTAAATTTTTGTGCGACTGCCTTCTTGAAGTTGATCTTCCTCATATTCTTTTTCGCGTTTTGCATCAGCTTCTTTGCTTTGGCTTGTAGTGAGTTTGGTTGGGGATATGTTATAGGATAGGACGTTTTAGTTGCTGGTGGAGATGATAAATGATAATCATTCTTGTCTGGGAACATTTCCTGCAGTAAAGTTTTTGTTGCTAGAACATCTACATGTGTACCAAGTGGTACTTCAGATGCACATGATATATAGCTTGTTAGCTCAAGATTTCCCTCTGGGTTATGCACCACTAAGGTTGTTTGAGCATCAGTATACACTGGGTGACTCATAAAATCCGTCAATTCATTTGAAGGTGTATCATCTAGCAAGGTCTGAATGAAGTCTAGAGAGGAACTTGTAACCGTCAGACTAAGGTAGGTAGAATTGGGTGTTGCAGTAGACTTGTTATGCATGAACACTCTATACCCTGCAGCAGCATCATCTCTGTATAGATTATCATCAGATAAATCCATATCAGATTCGTCAGCATCATCAATTTCATTTTCACTTTCCTCTGTTGTGTCTGAACTTGAAGAGTATAGTATTGCATTACTATCAATATCTGATGAATCATAATATTTGTTGTGAGCAGCACTTGATCCTTCTCCTGCAACTGCTTGCTTCTTTGCTTCAAACTCTTAAGTCAGCTAGCTTTTGATCCTTTTTATAAGTCTAACAATGACTGAACTGCTGGATCATCAACTGCGGGAC